>CAOJBJ012604104.1:0-11332 GCA_948291685.1 Euphorbia celastroides
TAAATATTTAATATTTTAAATATAAAAGATAATACAAATAGTTGAAAAATAAGGAATATTAACTGGAATAAAAAGATCAAAACGTAGAGTGCATGTGATTTAAGGGAAAAAAACCCAGTGATGCTAATAGGGTTCGAACCCTGGTGCGCGGCGCGCTAAAACATAAACGGCGTTCCCATGTCGCTAAACCAAAGTCTTATCTTTTACATGATTCTCTTTATTTTGTATATATAACTAGTATTTACTATTATACCCGAAAAATTTTTGAGGCCCCCGTAATGTCGGGGCCTTGTGCGATCACTCCAGTTGCACATTCTAATGGCCGGCCCTGATCAATATCAACTAATATAATCAATAACAATGATAATTTTTACGCAAAGGTGACTCAAAATGTTAAAAAAAAGTATATCATCAATCACAGGGATCTTTTTTGTACTTTTTTTCTATTACTATTTGATTAAATTATAAACAACATAGTATTTTGGATTAAATTGCCTATTCTCACGTCACAAATAAATTTTGATTAATTATAAACAAATGATTGTCAGGAATCAAGCCCCGAACATTTTTATACAAAAAGGATATGTTTTCATTTTTCAATGCGTGTAAGATCATGGTGTATATTTTATAATTATTTTATTGCTTATATAGTAACAATAATATTTGGAATCAAAATGCACTCGAGAATATACAAGGTCGATTTGATTTTCAAAACGTAAAAATAGAATGTAAATTCTACATTATTACAAAAAATAAACGTATGTGTAATATATAAAGGACTAACGGAATTGTAGTTTGTGAACGATAGCAAAAATCAGTTGATCCCAATGTTATTAAAACCGGACCGGATCTCGAATCGGTAAAGCTACCGGTTCACGGTTCTTACAGTTCAAACCGGTTTAAACCGCAGTTCAACCGATTTTATAATTTTTAAATATAAAATATGCAATTATCAAGCGTATTATTTAAATATATAATATATAAATAAATGAATATCTCAAACAACATTATGATACATTTATAATGATATACAATCATTTTTGGTAGAAAATAACAATATTAATTGTTGATATTAAATTTTTATTACTTTCTAATTTTAAATAATAATCAAATTATATAGAGAAAAAATGTTTGGCATAATAATATGATGAAAATAATAAATATCTATTGACATAAAGGAAACAAATAAATAGTCATTAATGATAATTTTTCATTTCCATCAAATTACATGTATAATAATGATAATTTAAGTTAATTTGGTTTTACCATATTAATAATATAGAAAGTCAAAATTATATTAAATGTACATTAATAGCCATAACAAATAAAGATGTATATTTTTTGTTCAAACCGGTTCAATCCGGATCACTGGTTTACCAGTTTCTACTGGTTTACAGTGGTTCAATCCGGTTCTTGATTAAACCGGTTGGTCCGGTTTTAATAACTATGGTTGATCCCAATAGTTACTAATCAGCTGATCCTAACAGCTATTGCTAGTTGTTTTTGAAATTTTAGTGAAAAACATTTTAAGAGTTGTTGACCACCTATCTATATATTATGAAGGATAGGAATATAAACAAACAACCACTAAATCTCCAATTATGAAGGACATAATCTATAACGTGTTAACTTAGTTGTTGGCATTGGTATTGTAATAACCACGTATTGTTGTCAAAATTTTGTCTAGATTGAATACGCACTATCGCACACGGCTCCTGACATTACGGGTAAATAATAGTTACATAAAAAATAAAGAGAATCATGTACAAGATAAGACTTTGGCTTAGCAACAAGGGAGCAACGTTTATGTTTTAGCGCGCCGCGCACCAGGGTTCGAACCCTATTAGCATCCCTGGATTTTTTTTCCCTTAAATCACATGCACTCTACGTTTTGATCTTTTTATTCCACTTAATATTCCTTATTTTTCAACTATTTGTATTATCTTTTATATTTAGAATATTAAATATTTATTTATCAATTATTTATTAAAATAATTTTAAATCAGATTAGTCTCTGAAAATACTTATTCAATTAAGTATTAATTTAAACTTGTATAATTTTATTGTTTGTTCACCACACCATCTTTTTTCTCACCATAGAAATAATTTCAAAAATAAATTTTCAGTAAAAATTTCTATTGCAACTTTAAATAACAAAACTTTATTGTTCATTACACCATCTTTGTTTCACAATAAAAATAATTTTGGAATTATTTTTTTCAGTTTTCATATCACAATTTCTAGTAACAAATTAACATTACAACTCTTAATAATAATTTAATAAAACTTAGCATTGTTATCCAGATTGGGAATTTACAAATGCAAACATTTAGAGATCCGATTTTGTGACAATAAGAACATTTTTATTATCAAGAAAATATTTCCCATAATACATTATATTATTTTAATAATCATGGTAATCAATCATATTTATTTGTGATAAAATTTTAATGAAAATTAGTGGATAACGTAATGTAGTATAATATATTTATTTTTAATAAAAAATTTATCCTACTAAGTCGGGCCTATTTTTTAAGTTTTACACAGGACCTTACAAATTTACAAGACGGTCCTGGATAATAACCTGATACAAACCATATCCACAATGTGAAAAGGAAAACACACTTATACTTTACATACAATTATTGACAATAGCAAGAGCCGAATCCTTCAATTATCATTATCAAATTAACGAATCCTTCATTCCTTTTATTCTAAAACTTAAAACAAATTTCATACTACAATAATTGAACACCTATAAGGGCATTATAGCCATTACATGCTCTTAGACAATCAAAAAAGTTATACATGTTCAACAAAAGCTATGGACACTTGAAAAAGGAAAAAGAAAATCTCAATAACAGCTGTTTTACCCTTCTGCTATAAATACGTTATAACTCTAGGCTTCCTACCTAACCTTCACCTCAACAAAAAAATCTCAACACTTTCAGTTTCTCTCTCCAAACAACTCCCATTGTTTCCCTCTTCTAAAAGCTTCTCCTTTTCTTTCAAATTTCAGCACCAAATTAGATTCCTAAGACCAAAAAGGGACAATTTTTTAGTGCCCTTTTTCTTGCAAATCCAAATCCCAGTTCTTCATTTCTCGTCTGTTACAATGGAAGACAAGAAATTCCAATTTCACCTTCAACTCCCCCACACTACTGATATTAGCTCATGTCTTTCACAACTAATTTTAGCCGGAGGAACCAACACAATCGACTCCATCTTCTCAAATTGCGAACCGGAAAGCCGGGTTTTCGAGCCATTAGGCTCCTCTGTTTATCTTCTCCAGAGAGATCTCTTGCAAAAATTCTCCCAAGAAACCAAAATCACATCCTTTTCAAAATACCCAATCCAAAAAGGTACCAATTACTTAGCTTCAACAAAGAAGAAATTGTACAGAGGAGTGAGACAAAGACAATGGGGCAAATGGGTAGCCGAAATTCGATTGCCCCAAAACAGAATGCGAGTTTGGTTGGGCACTTACGATACTGCAGAAGCTGCGGCATTTGCTTATGATCGTGCGGCTTATAAGCTTCGAGGCGAATACGCCAAATTGAATTTCCCAAATCCCAATGATGCGGCTAAATTAGGATTTGCTGATTGTAGTAAATTGAACGCTTTGAAGAATTCTGTTGACGCAAAGGTTCAAGCGATTTGTCAGAAATTGAAACGAGAAAGGGCGAAAAAGATCGCCGAGAAGAAAAAGGCGACGGAAAAGAAGACCCATTGCAACAGAATGGAGAATTCCGTTGCGAAAATAGAGTCGAATTCGGATTTTTCGTCTCCTTCTTCGTCGTCGTGTTTATCGCCGGTTGCTTTTGGGGATGATTGGGAATGGATGAAATGTGAGGAGTCTTCTCCGGTCGCCGGATGCGGTGTGGCTTCGGCGGCGGGGGAGGGTATTGGGTCGGATGACTATTCGCTGGCGAGGATGCCGTCGTTTGATCCTGAATTGATTTGGGAAGTTCTCGCTAACTGACCGGGAAATTGTTGTTGACCGGAGAATTGGGAAATGGTTTTTATGACTAAAAGTGATGGGTATTTATTTAACTAATGGATTATTTAGATCATCATTTCTTGCTGTGTTTTTATTGTGGAAATGATCATTAGATAGTTAAGCTTGTATTCATAAAAAGTGTACGTTATGAGAATGAAAGTATGAATAAAAATTTAGGCTGATTGATCGGAATTTACTTTTGATTGTTTGTTGCTTTTTGGAATTTATATCATCCATTTTTTCCATTTATGATTTAATTTAATCTATAATGAATTCCTTCGAAAATGCTGTTTTCAAACCTTGATTGAAAAATATTAGTTTGGCGCTTTTGGACATGTATCATTTTATAAAGTAAAAAAAAATGGATTCTTTAAATTCAAATTCTCTAAAGTTAAAGTTGTAAAGTTCACACAATCTCAACCATCCATTAAGTTTCAATGATCAAGATTTCATTGCACCGTGAACCATACAAACCACTAAAACTGAATCTGGATTGTTAAAACTCAATTAATGGTTGAGATTATGTGAACTTTACAACTTTAGAGAGTTTAAACTTTAAAGAATCCAAATCTAAATCTAATAATATATCAACATATGTCATTTGCTGGATAAGCTAACACAAGATCTTTATTTTGCAGCAAACTACCAAAATAAATGCATTATCTATTCATTGAAGCAGTGGGAGACCATTTGTCAAATGAGCAAAACAAATAAATATAGTTTTTCTATGTCTTAATATGAAATGATTGAAGAAAGTTGGTCAAGAAAAAGCAGTGGTGTCTTTTTGTGCTAAGCTAATAAATACGGAACTATAGGCTCATTCTCCAGACCCTATCATACTATTAACCCAACTAGTACGTGTAAATCACAATACATTGAAAATTCAGGTAACTCTTTCATGCATTTCCTCTGTTCTTCAATCCTCTCCTTCTCGAGTCACACGAGCTTATTCTTCGGTTTGCTCGAGTAAATTCACTTTCTCTTTCCAAAAACAAATTTTTTCTTCTTTCGATTTCCTTGCACGATTTACTAGATCGAGTTCTCATTTCTCCCACCCTGCCTTTGACTTTTGAATTCTTCCACAGTGTTTGTAGAAGCCAAACTCTCCATCGCTTTCTTGCTATTTTCTTCCTCACGGTATCGGAGACCCCGTGTACCTCTCACATCTGTTAGATTTAATAATTAAAAATCTGTAAACTTATTTTAGATAATTATTCGAATTGTTAGGATTAAATTTTGTTTATTTGATTTTGAATTTTTATCCTTCAGTTGCAAATTTTATTTGATAAAATACTATTGTAAGCCAATAAATAGACATATCATTTCATTAATAAAGTGTGCCCATAGTTACTTCTTTTGCAGTATACTTCCCTCGAAATTCCTGATTCTATAATTTTCCAACAATATCATATCTCATATTTTTGCTTAATTAACAAAAAATCAGATTAATTAACGGTGAAATGGTTGTGTAAGAGTTATAGCCGTCTTGTTTATGGATTATGATTCTACCAGTTTGGAGTTGAGGTTGAATTTCTTTTATATTGCATGTAAGTTGTTTGATGAAATATTCATATGAATTGTCCATTACAAAATGGTATACTACTTTTGTAATTACAATGTGAAATTGTTATATTTTATTTGAAAATGGTATACAACTTTTTACAACTCCTTCCAGATTGTAAGAGTTACATGTTAATAGAAACATGTCAATTGAAAAAATACAAATGAAATTCAGTAACAAGTTTAAGAAATCGAGCATTACTAAAAACTGGTTGGACCTAAGTTGACTAGTATTTTGTAAACCGATCTCCAAATATCAATTTTCCATTGTCAATATAATTTAATTATCTATATTACTACCTGCATTATTTTGGATTCACACGAAATTTTTTTTTGTGTTTCTACTTAAAAAACAATGTAGTTATTGGTACAAATTTCGGAATGGATTTTTAAGGGCATGTTTAAAGGAACTCCAAATACAATCAAGTGTCCTTTAATTAAGTGGTAGATTTTCCAATGTATTGATGAAAGATCTTGGGTTCGAAATCCAACATTTTCAAAAATTATTAATTATTAAAAAAAGGGACTCGTTTTCTTTATTTTTGGAATTAAAAGTAATTTACCTTACTCCAAATATGTAGCATGGAACACCATACTCCATTTTTATATATTATTATTTTATTATTTTGACTTTGCTTTTTCATTTTATATCTTTAGTTTATAATTGTTTATGCCTTTGATATTTGTAAACTAATGTGAAAAATTAATATAATAGTACTAGAATATTATTTTGTAGTAGAGTATGAAGTGATAGTTTGAGTAAATTTGCTGTACCAATTTTACATATAGAAAAAATAATGTAAGAAATAGGGTTTATAATAGAGAAAATAGAGTAACGGTTGGATAGAGTCTAAGGTTAGTATGTATTTTTATAATGTAATTATTTTTTTGTCAATTAAATTAAATTTTCCACTGAAAAGTCGCCAAATTAGAGCGTTTTGCTAAAATGGAATAAGCGGAGTTTTCGGAGAGGGAGTTTGGCGCTTACAAATTCGGTTATAATCCGTTAGCATAAATAAGAAATCGTTTCAGTTTCTTTATATTATCTTCGTTTTCTTTCATTTTCTGAGCTACCAAACGCTCTCGATTCCAATTTCGGAACCAAGTTATTTTGCAATCGATTGACAATGTCGTCTCCGAAATTGGAATTTCGGCGTTCTTCTGCGGGATCCATTGTGCCGATTCTCCGCATCGCAAACGAAATCGAGCATCAGCGTCCCCGAGTCGCATATCTCTGTTAGTACCTTGCTATTTTTCTGTTTGATTTTTCATTTCGAAGTTGTTTAATCTGAATCGAAACTCTGGAAAAGTATCGCAAACTAGCTGTAATTTGTTGTGTTACAATTTTAGGTCGATTTTATGCGTGTGAGCAAGCGTTTAAATTGCTAGTGAGCTCCAGTGAACGATACGCCATGAGACAGTTCAAAATATCCTTTCTGCAACGATTAGAAAGGGTAATGTTGTTCTATTGGTCAATCTTCATGTTATTGTCGCTTTTAATGTGGCGAAATTGATTACCGTTGATGTGTATACTGCTGAGAATTATTTACTTCTAATTAAAAGGCTAATTTTGTTTATATAATTGGACATTTGTCCAACTATAGGCTGAGTTCGAAAGTGTTGGTGTTGCTTGTGAAATTGTTATTTGCTATTGCATTAATCCATGTATATGGTGCACTAGTGTTTTTATGAACCAATAAATCTTCTGTTGTCATTTGATACAATTCAAATTTGGCTTTTTAAATGACTATGAGAAGGTTCATTATGATTTTCATTATTTGTTTAATCATGGTAACTTTTACAATTTTTGAACTCATGTAATATTTTTCAGGACAATGCACACAGTCTTGCTTCACGGGTTGAAAATACTGATGCAAGAGAAATAGAGAGCTATTATAAGCAGTACTACGCAGAGTATATTGGATCACTGAAGCAGGGAGATCAGGCAGATAGGTAATTTCGTAGTTATTGACGTCTTGCCCTCTTTTTCCTTCCCTGTTATTTCAAACACGTCTATTGATAATTGACATAGTTATTATGATTGACGTTTTACTGAATCTTTGCTAATTTATTCGAAGATCGCAACTCGCAAAATCCTACCAGACTGCAGAAGTTCTGTTTGAAGTTCTCTGTGCTGTGAACAAGATGGAGAAAGCTGGTGAAATTGCTCCTGAGGTCAACTGTTTTCCATCATCAGTTTTGATTTTCCTTTGCCTTATTGATGGTTTATTTATGTATGGTTCTTTATATCTTGTGAGCAGATTATAGCTTCAGCTAGAGATGTCCAAGAGAGAATTGAAACTTATGCACCATACAACTTTCTTCCCTTGAATTCTTCTGAGAAATCCCAAAAAATCATGCAACAAAAGGAGGCAAGGCCATGAGATATCTCCCTCTTTTGGCATGTGGGAACCAAAACATATAAATATCTCCCTCTTTAATTTGCTTTTTGAGAATTCCTTTTGTACCAGGTAAAGGCTGCTGTAGCTGCATTGAGGAATATACATTGCTTGAAATGGCCTTCAACATTTGATCGGTACGATCAGCAAGCTGAGGATTTGGATCTCCTTGATTGGTTGCAAGCCATGTTTGGCTTCCAGGAATGTATTTAAAACCTCAAGCTAGAATAAATAAAGAAAAACAAGATGGAGATTTCTTTCTAACATAGAAATACTACAAGGACTTTGAGTTGACTTATCAGTTTTTATTACTTTGATGATTGCAGAGGGACAATATCTTGAGCCTGAGGGAGTATTTAATTTTGCAACTTGCACACAACCATGCAAGGCTTCATCCAGAGCCTACAGCTCAGAACAAGGCATTTCTTATTTTATTCTTTTTTACCTTTTTAAATATTTGAACTTTTCTAACCATAAGAAATAGACTTCCTTTCAAGTATTTTTGTTTTATGTGACTTCCTTATATTGTTCTGAGACCCATGATGCATCTGCATATGGAAATAAGCCACTGATTGCCAAAATCATGTATTTTATATGTTTTCACTTGCATTAAAATGTTGACATGTGCTTAAACGATTATGTAAATGTAGCTTGATGGCCAAGCTGTTGATGATGTTATGCTCCAGCTTTTCAGAGACTATAAGAATTGGTGCACTTGCTTAGTGCAGAAATATAACAATTTTTCTGCCCCCTTATTTAATGTTAGATATTTTCAGTATATGTAAAGAAAGCATACTGAACATCATCCGGCACTTATTATAAACACTAACATGCCATCTGTTATAGCCTTCCACAGGGTCAGCAAGAGACAGAACAGCAGAAAGTTCTCTATATTGGCTTATATCTTCTCATCTAGGGCGAAGCAGAAAATGTTCGCTATATGCCACAATGTCTTTTCTACATTTTTCACAACGTAAGATGCACTACTTATCTAATTAAAGTGAATTACTTGTTGTGAAAGCTGTATGTTATTTCTTAGTTTCATTTGAAAGCTCTTTGCAAATTTCAGATGGCACATGAACTTCAAGGCCAGTTGGCTGAAAATATTAAACCTGGCAATGGCAGTGAAGATGAAGCATTCTTTAAGAAGGTCATAACACCAATTTGTGGCGTAATAAAGCAGGTTTGTATATTTGATCATATAGCTATCAATTCTCAAGAGCTTTCTATTTTAATGCATCCCAGGCTGCCACTGTGTTCCGAAATGGAAAAAATGTACCCGCATACTGGTTCAATTATGATGATCTGAATCAACATTTCTGGTAAGTTAATATTTTACTTAACATTGATGATTGAGAAGTTTAAGTTAATTTGTTATTTAACATTGATGATTGAGAAGTTCATTAGTTTAATACTTCACATGGTGATTTCTCTTTGTTTTTTGTGTTTGCTTCTCTTCAGGTCAACTGATTGCTTTTTGCTCGGCTGGCCTATGCGTGATGTTGGTACGTTTTTCAGATCACCGCATTCTCATCACAACTAATGTACGTACTAAATACTTTCTCTCCTACAAAACAAATTCTTCATTTTCTGAGTATTGAGTTATGAATGAATTTGATGCAACATTTTCAGTGTGCAATTTTCTTTTCATTAAAACTAGACTTTGTATGACGGGGTTGAAAATGTTAATTCATCTTTTTGAACTGCAAAAGAATAATAGCCTTTGGCTGCTAGCATGATTTCAATATTTGGGACCACTCTCTTCCATTCTCTTGTTGCTGAAATTTAATTTGTTGTTTTTTTGTCATCGTTTTTTTTAGAACTAAAGGCTAAGACGAGGGAAAGAAGTAAGGGAGGTGAGCCCGGAGTTTAATATAAAATCCCAAAAGACCCCCATCAGCCGAAATATAATAAAACAATTTCCAAGAAAAGAATTAAGAGTTTAAGTACATAGTAAAAGACCTGGTAACAAAGAAGATCGCTAATTTTATTATTACTTATCTGGAATAAAGAAAAATGACTCATTAAACTTTCCGAACTTCCTTTATCAAGAAGAAATAGGTGTGGAAGGAAAATCAAATTGAGAAAAGGACGAGGCTTTGACTTCTAATAATAAGGACTAGTAAAAAGCAATGAAGAAAATGGAAGTGAAAATGAAAAATGACCATGAATTTTCCAAATTATAACAATTATCTTCATGAAAAAATATGAACAAAATATTTTAGTGACTCCTAATTGCAAGTAATTATCGATTTTGAAGAATTTTCTTTCATTCGTAAAAATAGCAGTTTTTCCTTCGTAAAAATAAGAATTTCGAATACAATTGGCTGGTGAGGATGCCGTCGTTTGATCCTGAATTGATTTGGGAAGTTCTTGCTTACTGACCGGAGAATTGGGAAATGATTTTATGACTAAAAGTGATGGGTATTTATTTAGCTAATGGATTATATAGTGGATCATTTCTTGCTTTGTTTTTGTTGTGGAAATGATCATTAGCTAGTTAAGCTTGTAGTCATAAAAAGTGTACATTCAGAGAATGAAAGTGTGAATAAAAATTTAGGCTAATTGAACGAAATGTACATTTGATTATCTTTGTTGCTATTTGGAACCTATACAGTATATATATCATCCATTTTTTCCAATTTATGATTTAATTTAATTTATATTGAATCCCTTCAAAAATGACGTTTTCAAACATTGCTCGACAAAATAATAGTTCGGCAATTGAACATATATCATTTTATCAAGTAAAAAGAATAATATATCAACATATGTCATTTGCTTGGATAAGCTGACACAAGATCTTTATTTTGCAGCAAACTACCAAAATAAATGCACTCTTTATTCTTTAAAGCAGTGGGAGACCATTTGTCGAATGAGCAGAACAAATAAAAATATGTAGTTTTTCTATTTCTTATTATGAAATGATTGAACAACTCAACAAAGTCGGGCCTGAATAACCAGGGTATTTTTTATTAGTTCCTCCCTAAACCAATTAAGTACAAAATGATGTATCATATTAGCCCAGTCCAACAATTAGTAGAATATTATTTAGTAGTATTATTTGCGGTCCTCAATACTTGTTTTACTGGCGGGATTAGGGAACTTATTTATCTCTTTCAAGTTTACCTAGTAAATCGATAAATTATATTTAGATTTGTGTTTAGTTTTTAATTTTAGAATAGTTTATTTTTTCCTTCAGAGAATCATGTTGTAGAGAAGAGTTATGGGTCTGATGGCCCAACTACAAGCCTATCGAGATTTTAGCATTCTTCGTAGTTCGGGAGGCAGCTTTACAATTGAATGAACATTGTTTTGTAAAATGCTCGTTACATTCCTTTTTATTAGTCTATTATTATCAATATATTTTGTT
>CAOJBJ012604209.1:0-10200 GCA_948291685.1 Euphorbia celastroides
GAAAGCTCAACAACTTGATGGTCCAGCTTCGGAAAAATTGTGCCCATCCTGACCTTTTAGAGTCAGCTTTTGATGGCTCATGTATATTCTTGTGTTCCTTTTGTTTCCTTTTCCTACAGAACATAAATGCATTGTGGACTCAGTCACTACATTCTTTTTGTGGCTCTTGACAGATGTCTACCCACCTGTGGACCAGATAGTTGAGCAATGTGGTAAGTTCAGACTGCTGGAAAGATTGTTGAATAGATTATTTGAACTGAAGCACAAGGTATGTAATGTGGAATTTTGTTACAATACTTTTTTGTGAGAACTGAGAAGTTCATTATCTTTACTGAATTCCTTCAGTTTTTCATTAAGTCTGCTCATCTTTGCTTCCTCTGCATACAGTTTCTTATATTCTCTCAATGGACTAAAGTTTTGGATATAATGGACTACTATTTTAGCGAAAGAGGCTTTGAAGTTTGTAGAATTGATGGCACTGTGAAGTTGGATGAAAGGAAAAGACAGGTTAGATGTACTATTGTTTGATATTGTTAAGAGTTGAATACGCTATGTTGTCAATTACTTTCTTTATAGCTATAATGTGTATAATCTGGCATTTTTTTGGTTAACAATACCAGAGGTATATATTATTCCTTTCTGGGTAGTCGTGAGTTTATTAGGGTTTTCTCATTACTGTATAAAATGTTATGTTTGAGAAATCTGGCAGCAGGTCTTTTAAGAGGTAGCATCAGTCATTCTTTCATTGACCTATAATTTAAAACTTTTGTTACCTGAAATTATAAATTGATATTTACTGGTGAGAATATTAATTCAATTTCATTCCTGAGGCCTTCTTGTTTTTACTGCTATTAATTTCGACTGACAAATGTCACATCAATTTGAGCTGTGTATTTTCTGTGGAAACAGATCCAGGAGTTCAACAATGTGGAAAGCAACTTGAGGATATTTCTCCTCAGCACGAGAGCTGGCGGATTGGGTATCAACCTCACAGCAGCTGACACCTGTATACTATATGACAGTGACTGGAACCCTCAAATGGACTTGCAGGCTATGGATAGATGTCACAGAATTGGCCAGACCAAGCCTGTTCATGTCTACCGGCTTGCAACTGCTCAATCTGTTGAGGTATCCTCTGGTGATTTTGATTTGAACTACTTCTGCTGATTCAGGCTGCAGAAGTAACATATTGTATTGCAACAGGGACGCATTTTAAAAAGAGCATTTAGTAAGTTGAAGCTAGAGCATGTGGTCATTGGAAAGGGGCAGTTCCACCAAGAAAGAACCAAACCGAATAACTTGTCCGCCTTGGAGGTTTTTCTCTATCTATGAATCACTGGAGTGTTTCCATTTCACTTAGTGCTTATGTATTAGACAACATTATCCTTTAGAATACCATTGATATTAACTGAAAGAAAAGATTTCATTAGTCAATGTTGATAAGTGTGGTTTCTATGACTGAATGCCAGGATGATGACTTGCTTGCACTGCTTAGAGATGAAGAAACCGAAGAAGACAAGCTGATTCAAACCGATCTCAGTGATGAGAATCTGGAAAGAATCTTGGATCGCAGCGATCTGATTGGACCGGCAAATCAAGAGACTAAGGATTCGGTTGGTCAACTGCCCCTCAAAGGTCCTGGGTGGGAAGTGGTGATACCGACTGCAACCGGGGGTGTGCTATCCACCCTTAACAGTTAACTGACTGCTCATCTGAGATGTGAAGCTGAAAAGAAATGCTTTGGGGGATCTTTTTGGGGTGGTATTTTTTGTCGGGGTGTTATTGCTTTAGCATAGTTCACAAACTCTGATTGAGAGCTCAATGTAGTGTGAATTTGGCTGTCTGCTTTAAAGCCGAACAAAACGGAAAGTTGAGCTCGTTTTGTAGGTAAAACTTGGATCTATGTATCTTACTATCTTCATTCTTCAGAATTTGTTTCTCAATTTGTCATGCCTATTATCTGATTACCAACATGAAATCTGCTAGTATACACGCCAAGTACGTTAATATGGACAATATGAGAATCATGATTCATACTGTCATGATAAACAGCAGCATAAGCAGAAGAGTTAGGGATTGATCAAAACAGAGCAAAACAGCAGAATCATGATTCATATTCTGTCATGTCAATTGCTTTATCCTAAAGTGTAAAAATTGTGCGCCCTTTACTAGTCTGTGCAAAACAAGTTACCAAAAGAGAGCACAGAAATTGAAGGTGTGAAAGGCGATCTTTCAGTTTGTTGTTAAGATGAGTTGCCCTGTACCAAAATGAAGATGCGAGAAGAGTTAGGGATTGATCAAAACAGAGCAGAAGACTTGGTTATCATGGTAGCATTGTTATCTGTGCAATCTTTGTGTTCAGTGATTGTTTCTTGAAGTAAAAAGTACACAATCAAAACTGAGATTCTATAATTCGAGTTGCAATGATGCAAACACATGCAAATATAGCATTCAAAACATGCTACAGCAGTCACAATAACAACAGGCCTAAAAACAAGATCGATCAAATTTTCAGTAGATCACTGTCTTTTGTTTGTCAATCCTCAAAGATTAAAAAAATCATATTCAATTACTTTCTGAATATTACTGTCTTTTGCATGATCGGTGACATCATGAACAGGACAGCAGGGCCTAATTACGGGAGGGTTTCCGACTTTGTCACCAAGGTACATAAGTCGTGCACCGACTTTTTTCACAATGTAACCAGGTCCAGCTGATGAGTGATCAATGCTGGCTTCAAAAGTGACCTCCTTGACACAAAGGTTACTGAACCAAGATTCATTAAGTATTGCACAACCATTTGACACGTTCCCATACACAAGGCTGTCCTGATCTTCAATGTATTTAGGCGGAAAATATTGATAGAACTTGGATACAACACCTGCATAACCACTTTCAGTTTTGAATTGGCATTTCCATCGAATACTAAGAAATTCATCAATCTCCCTTTGATTTTCGTCTTTGAAGTCCAGAAAAGCAAGCGCATGGAAAGCATAGAAGTTGCTGGTGAACCAGTTTGGAGGCAGTTCAACTGTAACTGAAGATCCCATACTTTCATAATCATCAGTTAACTGCATTGAGCAAAATTTCTGCACCATACATAAAGTTAGTGGAAAATGCCCTTTTTAAAGAATCGGCAAATCAAATGAAAGTGAAAAGAAAGACAGACAATCAAATCCCTGGCCACTTGATTTCCTCGTGCCGAAAGATCAATCCTACCTAAGCTTTTCAAGCTCAAAAGGCGGATCAGCGACTACATAAGAAAAATGGTAAGTACTGTTGTAAAACTGTATAATACTTCAGAGAATACGAGTGCTGCACCTGCCAAAAATTTGACTCTCTTTAGGGCACCCGTTGCAGCGTCTTCTATTGTTTTCTGATCCATTAGTGCAAGATTAAGAGGTCCTATATTGCGGCAATATGCATAAACTTGCCAACTGCTGGAGCCAGCGTCTGCTCATAAGGGAGCTTCTCTGTTGAAGATGGTATCTTTTCAGGAATACCCGAACTAGGCTCATCAGGCATCTTATGTTCTAGGACCGAAGCAGGACTGATTTCCAAATCTTTTCCGCTATCATTCATTTTATTTGGCGAGAACAACGGTAACAGACAGAACCATATATCTGAGATATATATTCGGTTTTCCTCACCACTAGACTTCATTGACAAATTAAATTGGAAAACCTCACTCGAGTGCCTACCAAGTCCTGTGAGAAATTTTCTCGATGCAGATGATTTTCTTATGGATGTTCCAGCCCAATTAAGAGTCTGTATATTGCTTGGAACTTCTGGAAATTCATCAAGATTTGAGCAACCAGTGAGGTCAAGCAAAGTAAAAGATGTTAGAGCTTTTGTGCTCGGGACACACTTAATTTTTTTACCGTACTGCAAATGCAACTCCTTGAGTTTCTTCAGATATTCGATAGATGGTGATACTGTCTGCAGATTGGTACAGCCTCGACAATCTATACACAAAAGGTTTGGCGCCTTTGACAAGTCTGGCATTTCAATGAGATTTCTACAATGCTGAAGTTTCATGGATGCCAAATTTGCAAGATTCTGCTACAAAGGAAAGGTTGAGAATTCGGTTAGAACATATAACTTATTGTGACATTTTTAGTTGTCAAAATTACAGCATACCTGCACTCCAGCCCAAAGTTGTTCCGCAGGACTATGGGAAATGTTAAGCATGACAAGATTCTCCGCTTGAAAATTTGATGGAAATGATTTAAGAGGACAAAAATCCCAGCGGAGAAATCGAAGTTGATTGGAAAGATACTTGAGTTCTTGCGGGAGTTGCAATTTTCCATGGCTGCTATTGTGGAATGAGAGCCATTTGAGCCCCCCGATACTGTTGAAAACATCAGCATCTATGCTGCAAGCAGCTATCTCGGACTGATCTAAGAATATTCCTTCGATTGCTTCGGTTCCCTGAACCAAAGTCAACTAGTTAAACACAACATGCTGGTCCTAGACAAAGATATGTAAGTCATACAAAATGCACCTCCAGATAATTTGCATACCCTATTATTTGTCAATACATATCGAACGTCGTCAGGAGACCACAACCTACTAGATTTTCTCGGGTCATTGTCTGATTTGTTGCGCACAATTTGCCGGCCCATTTCTTGAAGCAAATCATGCATCTCCACTCTCGAGCATCTCCACTCTCGAGTTCCTCACGGTAATTAGGGCTTTATCACAAAGCACTGTCAAAGAAATCAATGAAGAGTGACCGCAAGCATCGAATATTTTTGTAAGAGTAAATAGACTCCACCCTTTAAAGAAGCATGCAATGTCTAGAAATATGTTTTGCTCAATGTGATCAAGTCCTTCATAGCTTATCAAATGCACCTTTTGTATCTGCAGGTTGGATGTTTTTTGAAGCTTATCCAATGCACTTCTCCATTCCTTTTCACTTTTTCTGTATAAAAATGATCCCAAGACTTTGAGAGCTAATGGAATTCCATTAGCAAAGCTCACGACTCGGTTTGAGAGCTCAAGGTAACCTGAGTTGGGTTGGTCTGCTTTAAAGGCAAACAGACAGAAAAGTTGAAGAGCTTCTTGAGGAGGTAACAGTTGGACCTCATAAATATAATCAGAAATATATTGCAAAATTTGTTTATCCCGACTTGTGACGATGATCCGACTTCCTGCACCAAACCAGCAACGTTTTCCAACTAAAAGTTCTAATTGCTCAAAATTGTCCGCATCGTCAACAACCACAAAAACTTTTTTGCAATAAAGGCAGTTAAGCATACAATATGGGTTTGAATTCGACGTTTCAATATTCAGCAATCTATTAACAAGCTCATCACACTTGCTGGCCAATCCTTGCCTTGTTGACGATGCTTCCCTTATGTTATCGAGAAAACAAGTGCCTTCAAAAAGATAAGCAAATTTTTCAAACA
This sequence comes from Euphorbia celastroides, assembly GCA_948291685.1. Taxonomy (NCBI): domain Eukaryota; kingdom Viridiplantae; phylum Streptophyta; class Magnoliopsida; order Malpighiales; family Euphorbiaceae; genus Euphorbia; species Euphorbia celastroides. The sequence goes on from CAOJBJ012604209.1 coordinate 5,412, forward strand.
CAACTTTGGCAAGTGAGGTCTTCCCTATCCCACCCATTCCCCATATTCCTATGACACGGACATCTTCAACACCAATGCATAATAACGATTCTATTTGTTCAATTTGTGAATCTATTCCCACCAGATCCTCAGAATTATAAGAGGGCAAGTGCCTTATTATCCTCAGCAAATCCTTCACAACATCTTCTGCCAAATAAAGACCATAAGTTTAAATAGAAAAACAAGGAAAAAAACCATATGTAGCATAAAGAAATATTATGTTTTACTTTGTGTTTGTAAAGTCCCATCCAGATAGATATGCAGCTTCTGTCAGTGTAGTCCTCCACGTTTGAACTTTGTGCATATTATCCTTGAATGATTCTTCATATTCAGCGAATGCAACTCCAAAAGTTCCGGTTTGCTTTTCGATATCTGTAGGGTCTATCATAAAAAACTGGCAAAACTTTCTGTCCATGAGTTTTCATGCATTGAATAATCTTTACAAGTTCATCGAGGCACCAAGGTGAAGATGCATAGTTTTCTGAGAAGATAACAACAGAGACACTTGATTCTTCGACTGCTTTCAAGATTGCCGGCGTGATTTCTTCCCCTCTACCAATTGCAGTGTCCATAAAGGTCACAATTCCTTTTTGTCTAAGAGCCAAGTGGAGATGGCGAGTGAAGTTACGTCGGGTGTCCTTGCCCCGAAAACTGAGAAACACATCAAACCTTTTTTGACCACCAGAAGCAGCAGCAGCCATGGTTATATTATTATCTTTGCCGATTCTAGCTCGAGACTATTTTGAGACCTGTTCCTCTCTATACAGACCTGTAACTCATAAATACAGGATGAAGAAGATAAAACAAAGGAGAAAGTTAAAATATTTTGGATTATTCTTCTAACAATAGTTATCATCCCTGCGTTACTAACAATGCACAATTGGAAATTCCAAAGTAATCACAAGAAAATAGCAAGTTCTTTACGCTGAACTCATGATGCAATTCAAATGAATTCCATATAGTGATATTCTCCTAGCCCAGAAGAGATAAGAGGGACTGGTACATGTACAATATAAGCGCTGCTCCTTACAGATGATATAATTCCAGTATTATCAACGAGAGAAATGACAGGTCCTTTTGCTAAATTATGGTAGGGTAGTACACCTGTCTGAACCAGAATTTTAGTTTTGGACTGCTGCCATCACTCTTTTACCAAAAGAGAAAATTGAATTAAGTTAAAGTAAAGGAAGAAAGTGCGACAAGGGTACAGAAGATCAGAAAAAACAGCAGTCCTGATTCAAGCAGGACTTTGGCATATATTTATCTTAACGTAGGACCAAACCAGCTTGTCAACTCTTACTAGCTTGAGATGATCCTGTTTGGCTGTCCCTATAACCACAGGCATTAACAGCATAAACATTTGCAGATTACGCTTGATTTCGATATTAAACTATATGCATAACTTGTTTAGAAACGAGAGCATATAGAGAGAATTTCCACAATGTTTCAAATAATGCATGCATCACAAAAAGATAAACAGAGCACCTTGCATAGGGTGCCTACAACTTATCTATAATCTTTATGATATGATGTAATCCATTTCTTGGACCATGCTTTTAATCTTCTTCTCATCCACCTTTAACAAAGCAGAACCTACAACTTCAGAGAATTCAGTTAGAAAAGGTTTCACGTGGGTCAATTAACTGAGCTTTGAGAAAGCTTGTCCTTTTGCTGAAAAGTGTCGTTCCTCCAACATAGCCAAATTTGAACATATCTTCCAGATTATACTTGTGGATCTCACGCTACCAATCTTGTCTTAAGCAGATGTAATGGAGTTGTAGATTTAAGAGAGGTTACTGATGTTCCTTCCATAAACATAAAAAAACCACATTGAAGGAGACTTTACTACTTATTGTACAAGGCATGGATCTTTTACACTTCCAAAACGCCAATACATGACTTCTGATATTCAATGAATTGGAAATTACTATTAGTGAAATATACCAGCAACGCTGATCAACTATGACCCAGAAAGAAATGTTTCAGTATTGTGAATTTGTGAATGCAGAAATAAAGATTACCAATCGGCACCGTTGAAAGAACCTAAAAACACCCCTCAAATCAACAACAATCAATTATAAAATGTAGGCAAACAACTGGAGAAGCAAAAAATGAGGATGGTAAGTTCTTCAGAGATCAGTAAATTGTTCCTCTAGAATTCAAAACACATTAAATATAATAAATGATTACAGCACCAGTAGATAAAATGCTAAAAATGAACAGAAAAAAAACTCTGTAGAGCTTGATAGCAAGTTTCATAACATTTCAATAACTTACAATAAAAGCCCCAAAATTGAAGTCCTACACGAAACTCTTCCAAATTCAACCTCAATCAACCGGCACAACAGTGGCAGTGAAGCACCTAGATTTGCCTTCCAGCAGCTTCACCAACAAAAGGCAAATAAGGAGTCTTTACAAGAACAGAACTAACCAACCCATAAACAAAGCAGAAGTAAATAAACAAAAACACAGTATTGTGACCCCAAACCATAAGCTTAAACCCTAACTCTCTAGGACACGGATTGAAAATCCGGGTCAAAAACAACGGCACCACCAGGAGCACATCCAAAGTCACAGCTTGCATCGAATTGATCTCCACATAGTGACTAAAGCTCGGATTTCTGACCACCCCCCAGTTAAGACCAAAAACATAAATACATAACAAGTTCTTTGAACTAAACACTTTCAACTCATGATGCAATTCAAATGAATTCCAGATAGTGCTGTTCTGCTAACCCAACAACTACAAGAAAAGAATCTAGATTTGTTTGTCAATATTCGGTACATTACTTTGCAGATTGTTAGACAAACAACATGAGCTGAAAATAAAAATATATAATATCCAACACTTGTTTCACCACTTTCAGTTTCGAATTGGCATTTCCACCTGATTCTAAGAAAGTCATCAATCGCCCTTTGGTTTTCATCCTTGAAGCCAAGAAAAGCAACCACATGGAAAGTGAAGAAGTTGCTGGTAAACCAATTCGGCGGCAGTTGAAATGTAACTGAAGATCCCGCACTTTCATAATCATCAGTTGGTTGTATTGAGAAAAATTTCTGCACCATATACGGAGACAAAAAATTTTGTGAAATTGGCCAATCAAAAGAATCATTAAACCATATGATAGTGAAAAAGAAGGCAATCGAATTTAATTTTACTGCACCAATAGATCAATCCTAGCTAGATTTTTAAATAAGTAAAACCGCTTAAACCTCAGACAAGACGAGTCCTGCACATGCCAAAAATTGGACTCTCTTTAGCACACTCATTGCAGCATTCTCTATTTTTTTCGGACACATTGATGCAAGGTTAAGAAGTCCAAGATGGTTGAAATTGCTATTATACTCGTCAACCCCTGGAGCCAGCATCTGTTCATATTGGAGCATCTCTGTCGGAATCACTGTTGAAGATGGCAACTTTTCAGGTATCTCTGAATTCGGCTCACCAGGCATCTTATGTTCTGGGACTGAAGCGGGTGTAATTTCCGAATATTTTATCATATCATTCATTTTATTTGGCAAGGACAAGTTTAACAGACACAATGATATCTCTGAGTAATATATGCGATTTTCCTCCCTGCTATACTTCATAGACACATTAAATTGGCAAACCTGATTCAAGTGCTTGCCAAATCCTGAAAGAAATTTTCTTGATTCAGATGATTTTCTTATGGGTGTTCCTGCCCAAGTAGAGTCTGTATATTGGTTGAAACTTCTGGAAACTCATCAAGATTTGAGCAACCAGTGAGGTTAAGCACAGTGAAATATTTTGAAGCTTTGATGCTTGGAACACACTTAATTTTCTTGCAGTATTGCAAATGCAACTGCTCAAGTTTCTCCAGATATTTGATAGATGGGGATACTGTCTGCAGATTGGTGCAACCTTGACAATCTATAGACAAAAGGTTTTGTGCCCTTCACAATGTCACATAAATCGGCAAACCTAATTCAAGTGCTTGCCAAATTTGCAAGATTCTGTTAAATAGGGGAGGTTGAGAGTTCATTAGAAAATCTAGCTAACGTGACATTGTGACTCGATAAAATTACAGCAGAATACCTGTACTCCAGCCCAAAGTTGTTCAACATGACTATAGGACATGTTGAGAATGACAAGATTCTCTGCTTGAAAATTTGATGGTAATGATTTAAGCGGAAAAAAATTCCAACGGAGCAACCTAAGTTGATTGGGAAGAAAGTTGAGCCCTTGCGGAAATTGCATATTTCCATGATTGTTATTGCAGAATGAGAGCCATTTCAGCCTCTTGGTCCTGTAGAAAGCATCACTTTCTATCCTGCACTCTGCTATCTTGGACTGATCTACGAACATTCCTTCGGTTCCCTGAAACAGAGCCAATTAGTTAAACACGACATTATGGTCCTAAAAAGAGATATTTAAGTCCTTTTAAATGCATCAGGAAACAATTTATTTACCTCATTAGCAGTCAATACATAACAAATCTCTTCAGGAGCCCACAACCACCTCTGTTTGCTTGGATCATTACCTGATTTGCCGCGCACAATTTGCCGGCCCATTTCTTTAAGCAAATCATGCATCTCCTCTCTCGAGTTCCTCATGGTGATCAAGGCCTTATCAGAAAGCACTCTTAAGGAGATCAAAGGCGAATAACCGCAAGCATCAAATATTTCTGTCACTGCATGTAAACTCCACCCTTTAAAAAAACATGCAATGTCTACAAAAAATTTTCGCTCGTTCTGATCAAGTCCTTCATAGCTTATCATCAGCACCTTT
>CAOJBJ012604978.1:0-10912 GCA_948291685.1 Euphorbia celastroides
TAGCTCTGACTAAAGTCTTTTGATCTTCGCGGAACTTCAATGAAGCTTTCATAGCTCGAATTTCTGAGACCAAATCCTCGAATTGATCTCAAATTCGAAAAAGAACCGATTTTTTTCGCTTTGGGGAGTGAATTGAAGTAACGGATAGCAAAATAGAAGACGTTCTGAACGAAATTTATTGATGATTGAATCGATAGGGTTTTGATGAGACCTGTTACTCGGGTGGGCTTGGGTTGGGCTGGGCTCGGGCCGGGCTCATCGGGCTTTTGCTTAAAAATACCAATCCAAACCCGGTCCAATCCATATTTAAAACTTTCGGCTCGGGCCGGGTTTATGAAGTCAAACCCAAGCCCGGTCCAAGGCCCGTTAATAATTTTATTTAGTTTTATTTTATTGTTAAAAAATTATAAAAAATAAAATTTTATATAAATTTTACATCTAAACATATATTGTAGTATAATTCTTAAAAGTTTAGTTAATAATTTAATAAATTATTATTAAAATTAACATATAAACTATTAAACATAATGTAAAAAATATAAAAATATATATTTTCTATTCGTCGGGCCGGACTCGGATATTTATATAAAAATCAAGCCCGGTCCATAGAACTTCGGGCTTTTACGGGCTCAGACTAGGGCCGGGCTTTGTATTAAAAAACATATCCAAACCCGTCCAATTTAAACGGGCTCGGATTGGGTCGGGCCGGATGAATAGCCCGGACCGTGAACATCTCTAGTTTTGAATTTAAGTTTGGAGGAAGGGGAGAAACGGAGATTGCGCCAAATTTTGATTGGATTTTGGCTGGTGGAGGGGGAGAGAAGAAGGCATAACTACGTTTTTGCCCCTACGGTTACGCGCGGTAGAAAGGGGTAAGGAAGGGTAAATTGGGAAACTGGGGAGGGTTAGAGTTTGTGGTTAACGTTCGGCCGTTACTGACTTGGTGGACTTTATTGCTTTATGTAACTGAATTTATTTAGAATTAATCTCTGCTTAACGCTTGTAGTAAAAAAATTATTGAAATTTAAATTTCTCTTGTGCAATTAAACTCATAAAATGTATTAGTTTGTCTTATTTAACAAAAAAAAAGGGTCGCAATAATTTCATGTTTAGTTTCTAATTTACTTGGCCTTTCAAAATGTTATTTTATTTCTTTAGTTAGAACTTGGCATGTGATATTTCATGATTTGAAGATGTGTTGTAGTTAAGTTTAAGGAAGCAATAAAAACTTTAAAAATTTCAAAAAGACAGTTATTATTATCAGTAAATTTAGTAAGATCTCGATATATTCACCCTAAAAAATGATATAAAACCATAAGTGAAAACAGAGATTAAAATAGATTTGTCATAGGATTTGTGTACAACCGAGAAAATAAGAGGCCCAACTTCTGTTGTCAAAAAGGTCCAACTTCACATTCTGATCACTCAAATGGGCTTAGTATAACACTAATGGGCCTAGGCAGAATCCGGACAAGTGGATTTCTGCATAAATATGCAAGTCTTCTAAATAGAATTTGAAAATAAAAACACACAAATACAATATGCAAACATGAAGAATCAAAGAGATTTTACATTGCTTAAAGCAATTCATACTCAATTCTAAGGATCTCATATTAATTTGAGTGACATTCATAGTAAAATGGGATAGAAATTTTCCTATACATTTAATGTAAGTGCAATTATACAATGTTTCTTAAAAAAAACTGCAAATCTATCTAAACGCACAATTATGTGTTACAATCTATAATTTTCATAAAAAAAAGGGACATTTAACATGCTCTAAGTCTAAACACATTACTTTGGAGGTACAACACTGGCTTATAACCATTGAATCACACGTTGAAAATCACTCATTTAACAATAAAATCATTCATCCAGTAGTGAATAAATATGAAGGCTTGATAAAAAAATATAAGCTGGATGAATTATATATCATTTTTAAATTAAGTCATTCTCTAAAGTCTAAAGCATTTTTTTATTTCTTCACATCATAACCATCAACCTTAAAATTTTCACTTTCAACACAAAATAAATATATTACAACACGAAATTGTCCCACTAATCTATAATTGTGTGTATCCAATTGAAGAGTCAAATAATCATCAGTAACTCAAACGTGTCTCCATGTGATTTATTTTCTAGCAAACTTAAATATGACAGTTTAACATACTCATTAATTGAGTTCATCAAATATACATTGACTGCATAATACAATATCACATGATCGCCAACTCAAATATTTGAATTTATCAAGGTAGAATAAAAGACGAAATTTATGTACAATTTTGATCAATAAAACCCCATGATAACGCAGGACATGAATTCATGTCTTTTTGTGTCATAGACATACTGTAATTTTGGATGCACCAGAAAGATAATAAATTTGTCATTTCCTTTTTCTTCTTTACACAATTTTGCAACATATTTGTTTTTCAATTTTGTGTTGTACATATAGAAAACTATTCAATAAAAACTACAACTTGTGTGAGAGTGAGAAATGGAAGAGAGTGATGGAATTGCCATGGGTAACATGACCATCATGCAAGATTGCTGACATGTAGGGCATCAACTTTCTTCATATGAAAACGACCTTCTATAACTTATCTATAAGTATTTTTTTAATAATTAGTAAATTTTTGAAGAGGCTGGGTTTCGAACCCAAAATCTCCGACCAATACATTGGAAAGTGTACCACTTGACCAAAGGCCAATTGGTTATCTATAAGTATTTTACTTGAATAATAATTGATAAGTTAGCTCAATTGGTAAAAATATTATACATTAATAAGGTTTTCATGAAAAAAGGATTTCTGGTTTAAAACTTGAACTCTGCGAGGAGTGCTCGAGAGGTAAATTGGTTTGAGTTACTGAATATAGGTCTAGTGTAATCCAAATTTAAACAAAATAGGATTAATACATCAAAATCATCCTTAAGTTGGTAACTTTTGTCATTTTCTACCTCCAACTTTCACACGTTTCACTTTGCCCCCCTCAAATTGGTAAAAACGTTCAAACCTTCATTGCCATGTGTCATCTCCTAGTTGGAGAAAAAAATCAAAATAATGAAATATTTGAAAAGTCAAACCAACCAAAGTTGACATGTGGCATTGAAGGAGTAAATTGACACGTTTTTGCCAATTTGAGTGGGAAAAATGAAACATTTGAAATATGGGTGTGACAAATAAAAAAAACTGTTAACTTAAAGAATGATTTTGATACGTTAATCTAACAAAATATTTGTGGGAAAGTATACAATTAGTTTGGAGGCTTTACTGAATTAATATATATCATTGCTCTGAAAAGGATTGTTGTAGTTTTTTTTTATGTGAGTACTTTCATGTGCATATGCAGTAGAGAAATGAATTACTTTATGAAATTTAAAAAATAAAAGTGGATTAGAAAACGTGCTTTAGTATCTTGAACATAAAAAACCCGGTATATGAAGCATTTATCACTTATGCAGAATTCGGGGAAATATTTATTATGATGGGAAGATGTCAATAACGTTTACTTCACAACTCAAACTCGTAGCACGCTAACCGGATAGTAAGGACTATATCGATCATTATCGATACTTGACCAGTTAAAATTAATTTAAATGTGTTATATGTTACACATTCTCAAAAAATGTGATCCTTAAATAAAGCCTATCAACATATTGTATATAGTACCAAAGGCACACATCATCATAATTATGATTGTAAAATTAAGTAGTTGGTGAACTTGTATCCTCAACCATAATTAATAGAGAAAAGAGGCCTTGTCATATTGCTTTTCCAATTGCAGTTTCAAACAACGTTTCTAAATAAAATGTCTCTAGAATAACATTTATACTATGAACTTTCACAACAAATTTTCACTCTTATTACAAATTAATTAGGGATAATTTAATAATATTTTTCCAAAGCTAAAATCTATTGTGATGTGTAAGCTTTTTCTGAAACAAAATTGAGAAATTGCACTAAGTACTTGTTTGAAATCATCTGTAAACATTTATCGCAAATTTTTTTTTCACAAACTTTTCATATAACAATATATTATTTGCTTTGATAATACATTTGGTTTTACACGAATAAAATTTTTAATAGACTCATACAAATAAATTCCGTTTTTACAAAACTAGAATCTGCTACTTACTGAAAACACTTTAAAAATAAATTTTCTGAACATCAATCTCAAAACGGTTGCCCCGACCACCGGGAAACATGTCAAGTGGGTGAAAGGAACCACAAAGAAGTGACAATGGCATTATATGGACCACACCATCACCAACAAACATAATGGTTAAATGTCATGTGGAATGTCAATTTTGTAGTGATCTTTTTGGTTTATTACTTCTATGATGATATTTTCCATATCCTGGCTCATGTTACTGTGCATTATAGCTGATTCGTTTTTGAGCTTATATAAACATCTAGTCGAACTAGAGTAATTACTCTTTATATTTATCAGTTTGACTTGAACTCGCTAAACCCGCAAAATATGTGGACTCAAGTCTAATTTATAAATTTGAAATGCCATTCGTTAATAGTCCTTTCAGTTGTTGAATTTGGAAATGCGAGTTTTACTTGTAAAAAAAGGTTTTGTTACTTGTAAAGTGATATTATAGGGGTACATAAATTTAATATACATAATTCAATAAAAAATTGTAACAAGATAGCTAAATGTCATTTATTTTGGTGTTTTGACATATTTGAGTGAGAATACTTGAATTTTAGTTAAACTGAGCTCAACTCAACTTATACCTTAAAAAATTATAGATGGACTAAGTTGATTTGTAATAAGGATTTTGATGAAAATACAATTGTCTTTACCGGAACCCGGAGCAACTTAACACACTAGATTTATAGTGCACAAGGAATTATTCTCTGGTAACTTGTTTTTTCCTAACTTTGTCACAATCTTTATTAGATTAAATTTCATTCCATTAATCTAATAATGAAGGATAAAGAAAGCTTAACTTTGCAAAAAATAAAATTACTAATGTCACCGTGCACAAGTATTTTTACCGTGAAATTTTTGCTTTTAAACCTCAAATCTTACAAAATCTTTTTGAAACTCCTGACAGTTGTAATTTATAAAAAAAACTTGGGATAAAGTAACTATATGTACAAATTATACTGGCAACGGAATGATGGAAAAAGTGGCTTTGAATTTCATGCACGATCTCTTGGGATAAAGTGACACTATCATCGACCCTACAATTTCTTTTTCTTCTTGTTTTCTATCTTTTGGTTGCTCTTTTTATGCGTATTGATTGACCCAAATAGTTTGCAACATTTGAAAAAAAAATGACAAAATTCATCTTAGTATTCAAATTTTAAAAGTTATGCAATTGGCCCGTTGGTAGCCAAATTAACTGAATACCAAACAATATGAAAATTATCATTGGAGGGGCAATTCTAGTTCATACCATCCAATTTTTCCTTTAAATTTCATTTTATTCTATAATTTAGAGTTGCTACAGTGTCAGCTTCTCCAACCATTCACTCTAAATTCTACTTTAAAATAAAGTATAATTATTTTATTCATCTCATCCAATTAAATAATATAAAAAATATAAATAAATACAAAAATAATAAAGATAATATATTCTAAGATTTGAAGTGTGAATAATACAACTTCAAATTTAGAGTTACACTATTCACACTCCAAAATATGAAATAGAGTTTTGGGATAGGGTTGGGGCAATTTTACTTTATTTCCTATAAGAATGAAGTTGGATTGGAGATGCTAGTGTCAAAACTATAGACATTTCATTATTGCATTCAATCTAAAAGTTTAGATCGATATGTAAGGTTCAATCATAGTATACATTGCTCTCGACACTTCCTTGCATACAAATTAATACTCCATAAGCTTGAGAAAACAAAATACAAACTTACTCTATCATATATTGAAACTTAATTCAACAAATGTTACTCTATCAGAGTTCAAATCGTCGACCTAAAGGTTTAATAGGCTCTGATATCATGTTATGAAATTATTCGACTTAAAAGTTGAAGTCCATCAATAAGGTCCAGTCACAATATCATGACATTCCCTGCACACAGATGTCCACAAGGCTTGAAGCGGACATATGCTCACCCTTCAGATCCAAAATGCTCTGATTCCTTGTTATGGAACCTTTCAACTCATAATTAAGGTTAAGTTAGCAGAAAAGACTTAATTGTAGTAACATGGTTTTCCACATGTTGGAGGTACGTACCTCCGAATGGAAACAAATCAACCGCAATTAGTGGTATAAGTGAATAAGATTGTGACTTAACATAATTTAATTGAATTAGTGTTTGATGAATCCAACACCTCTTGTGTGCTCACTCAATTAGTAGATCTAACATCTCAAGCTAGCCCGAGAATATGCTATACAATATCAAAGCCTATAGTACGAGCTCTTTGACCAATATTAAGTCGTAGTGGAGATTGGGCTAGCAAGGAAGACTAGATATGTTCATGACTTTGGGTCTCAAAGGTGATATATAAGCAAACGAATGTTTGACAAATGACAACTACTCATGATCTAGTTGCACTTGAGGGAAAATATTGAAATATCTCAAGAGAAATATAAACAATTGTAGTAAGTGGTATATAAGGGGATTAGTTTGGTTTCATTTAGTGAATAAAGTATTAAAAATCAAAGGCCTAATGCATAAGTGGCCTGTAGAATATAGCACAAATAGCTAATTATCCCCTGAACTTTGAAAAAGTCTCTTCTATCTCTTCAACGAGCAAAAGTACACCAACTTGCTTCATAAATGACATATTTGAACTTTTTTTGCTAGTTTGGCTTTTCGAAAATATCATGTTTCTCTCTTTAATTAGAAGATGTCAAATGGTATTAAGGAGAGCAAGCTAGTGCATGTTTTTAAGTTAAAGGAGATTATCTAGATTACTTTTGTAAGTTGAAGGCACAGAGGAGACTTTTTCAAATTTAGATAGAGAATATATTATATGTATCAAATTTAGTAGACTAAACTCTTTAAGCATGTTTATTACGAATCTAATTCATTAAAAATATATAATATTAAGGAACATGACCAAACATAGTTTTACTGTTCTAATAGAATATGAATAGCCATTATTCTTAATTTTGTAGTTCACTTTTATCTTTGGAATTTTGTTCACACTACATCAATTTGGAGTCGACGTAAGTTGCACATTTTGCTATAGCTAGTGAGTATTGGAGATTGATTTGCTTTATTTACAGACTTGAATTCGAAAATGTTACCACTTGACATAAACTCATTAATGATATTATCCTTAAATTTATTAAATGTACTTTTGAAGTTAATGGACACATTAAAATGTTTGTGTCTCATTGAGGACCTTAATTGTTCACGTGTACCTCACATGAACTCTACAGCTATTAAAATTACAAAATTAATGAGCTGCGCACCTCTCTTCTTGAAGGGCCAATAGTAAAGCACACAAAATAAGAAAACTATTTAATGCATGAATATATGCTAATTAAAAAATCCTAACATTATAAAAAAATTCCTTTATTTTATTGCTCTCAAGGCTTTAACTGAACCTTAGGAAAACTTTTCTAGCTGCAGCTACAACTTTTGGAGACAACGAAACGATAGGCATCACAAATATAAGTTAACTTAAATAAATGTAAGTTAAATTTGGTAATTTGATTTCTTCCAAAATATTTTGGATAACAAAACTATCTCATATATGTATGTTCTGTAATATCTATTTTTACTTAAAGTATGAAACCGAATAATTCATGTCGAATAACATTAAGCAAGAAAAATAAATATACATGTAATTTTATTATCATACTAATAATAAGAGAAGAAAATGCACAAAAAGAATGCACAATTTCAACGTGCATAAAAGAAATAAGATCAATAAGATAGATTAAATTAACAAGGGAGGTCAGACGACGTCGTTTTTACATTGAATTATCTACTTGGCATTTTGCTTAAGTTAACATCAATAATAATACTACACACTTGGTGATTATTACATAATAATTAACGGGGATATCTTGACTAACACGTTCATTGTCTCCATAATTAAACACATTAAACTTGTCTTTTTCCTATGATTAAATTAATCATCACTATAAGACAACCACTACATGAACGATTAAATATATTTTTCTTACCAAACAAATTATAGCCATACAATAATAGTTTGGTTTGGCCCTCAAATTTAACTTGTAATTAATCAAATTATCATGTAAAATGTTTCATTACACTGCTCTTTATCATTATGGAAATAAACCGTATGCCACTAATATTATTATTGTTGTAAATATGATTGTAAATGAACCGAGCTGCTCGCGAGCTACTCGTGGTTCGGCTCGAAAAAAACTCGTTCGAGCTCGACTCGTTAATAAATGAGTTTATTCACGATCAAAATTCTAAGCTCGATTTTGTAGACGAACCAAGCTTGAACAATGGTCGTTCGGGCTCGAAAGCTTGTGAACAAGTTCGATATTAAGCTCGTAAATTAGTTCGTGAACAATTTTTTAAAAAGCTCGTAAAAATTAAATATTAAATATATTATTTTAGTTTATGATATAAAAATGTGAAATTATGTGAATATATAGTGATAATTGAGAATGAATCCTATTAAAACCCTTAACAAAAATTGAAAATGGGCCAACAAGTCCATCATAAAAAATGGGCCAAAAGATAAACGAGCTTTATGTCGAGCATAATTCGTGCTCGGATCGTGAACATGTAATTGATTTAAGTTATCGAGCTGAGCTCGAACACAGCTCGTAAACACTTAATCGAGCTCGAGCTTTTCATGAACATGGAAATTTTTTTTGACCCGAGCTCAAGCTCGATCATATCTTATCGAGCCGAGCTCGAACATTGATTGTTCGAACTCAGCTCGGTTCATTTACAACTCTAATTGTAAAGGGTTTGTAAAAGATCGGAAAAACTATCAGGCTTTGTTTGGGAGCAAGTTTTTGTAGAAGTATAAAGGAACGTAAATGAAATGATTGGAAATTAAAGGATAGTAAATGATGGAAACATAAAAGATTGGATAAAATTGTGTTTGAGAGGAATAGATGGTTTTATAAAGTAAAATAATTGTAAAATTATTTAAATACTCATTAGAAGATACAACTTTTGTAAATAATTTTTTAAAAATGGATTAAAGAGTAAAATGTGTTCCCATTTCCCCCTCAGATCGATCCCACCAATTTGATGGGAATGAATATGGGGGAACAGAACTAAGTGGGAGGAGAGCAATTCTCCCACTTCTCACCATTTCCCATCTAACTTTGCTCCCAAACGTTGAATTTTGATTACTCTTCCTTCATTTTCCCTACACTTCTTCCTCCCAAACAGACCCTTAGGCTCTGTTTGGGAGCAAGTTGTGTAAAAATTATGAAGGAACGTAAGTGAAAGGATGAGAAGAGAAGATATAATAAATGAAAGAATCATAAATGATGAGTTAAAAATTGTGTTTGGGAAGAAAAGATGAGATTTTAAAGTAAAATAGAATGAAATTATCCAAATGCCCCTAACCTAAAATATACTCCTGTCATGGGATTAGGACATAAATATCCAATTAAGAACAAATAGACGGAACGCGTATAGCGGAATAGGTGGGAAGAGAGGGTAAACAGGTTCCGGTCAGTTTCCTTCCATTCTCGTCTTTCGATCTTCCCAAACGCCGGATTCAGCCTCCCTCCCCTTTCTTTCCTCTGGGTTTCGGCCTCCCAAACAAACCCTTAATGAAACCAATGGATTTACCGGTATAGTTGTAAATGTCATGACGAGCCAATCAACATGCTCCAATTTTTCATCAATTAATACTCGTAATTAGTAATTTATTGAAAATTTGTATTTGTTTCATACCCTTTTAACACATGATAATCTTACTAGAGTTAAATAGAGTAAAACTTCACGAGTTCTCATTTTCATTCATAATATGTTACCTGATCAAAAGTAAAGATAACTTCAAAGAGCATCAGTTCACAGTATTACTGTACTAATTAACGTATAAAAAATACTTAGTAAATACACGTCTTCGGCTCTGATGTATTTTGCTCATTTAGAATTTGTTTGGGGCTGCTTTCCCTAAAAGCTATATTTTGAAGTTTTTCCTAAAACTAGTAGATTATAGTTTTGAGAAAGCTGTTTTGGCAGTTCTCAACTTTTTGATATAAATGATCAAAATGCACTGTCAAAATCGAAAATATGATATTATATGAAAAATTTGTGATACCAACTTTTAAAGACAGCAGCTCTGACAGCAATGTGAAACATACGTTAGTCATTTTTTCGAATAACACGTTCTCCCAAAACCAATACCTTATCTTTCAAACCATAACGGAGTTTTTTTTTTTTTTTTTTTTTGTATACCAAACGTTAACAAATTTCTCAACTTGAAAATGATTTAATATTATTCTCGTGAATTTTCTTTTCTGCTATCAAAAGGCAAAGATGAGCCTCGTGGTTAATTAGACGAATAATCGATACAATTTAATGAAATACATACTGTAAACAAATCTTACCAGGGGTATGAAGGCACATTAAACCCTACAAGGGCTGTAGGTTAACTTTTAGGAGTTGCATTTGTAAATATACTTACTTTCTCAATATTTTTTTAAGCTTCATTTTGAAATTTTTCATAAAACCGGTGTTGGGGAATTTGCCTCTGAAGATGAACACCAAACCGCTGAAGAAGTTGTACACCGAACCACCAAAGAAGTTGAATCACGAACCACCGGAAAATATGAACTATTTGATTGTTGTGATACTAAGAACCAAACAAAGAAAATAGGAACGTAGCACAAGTCACCCTCTTTTCTCAATATTGTTGCAAATAACCATCTCAAAGCCATTCTAAAAATGAGTATCAGAATTTTTATAAAATTCTATACGAAAATCATCCCAAAATCTCGCTTAAAATGCCTTTATATAGGCCAAAACCTGAAA
>CAOJBJ012606090.1:0-11910 GCA_948291685.1 Euphorbia celastroides
GATTTGTTTATATACTTTGGCTTGGCTCTTGTTCGAGTTTCAAAACTTCAAATTTAAATTGTTCTTAATTCAAAATTTGTTGAATTGAACCACATATCATATGCAGGATACTGTAGGTCTGCTATTCAAATACATTAGTCACTTGCAGCAGACAGGTGTATACGAATGGATATTTTATGAGGTTTGGTAATACATTAGGTTTGTATTATTTGGTTTATAAGGCTGGCTTGTTTGTAAAAAAGGTTTAGTCTGGAATCCTGCTACATGTACTGTTATTATCATCACCATCTTTGTCATCATCTTGTATATTCAGCTCTTATTAATTTTGTTTACGATAAAATAGTTTAACTTTTTTAATTTGTCATTCAACTTGAGACATGTAAATGGTATCTATTTTGAAATGTGTCAAAGCTCTCTTCAATCCAAAATTCAATTTATTTTTTGTAATGAATGGCAGTGGGGTTGCGTAGAAATTAGTTTAGGAAGAAAAGACCAACAATTGCATCGGTTGTTTATAATGACCGATGCCAAAGTCATGCACAAACGCAATGGTTGTTTTGAGCAACCGATGCCAAAGATTTACTTTTGGTAACGGTTAAGCAACCGTTACTAATATTGTCCGGGCATTGGTCACACTGGTTTTTGGAACGGTGTGTTTCCGTTGCCTATAAACCCTTAACAACCGTTACAAATAGCCCTCCTTGTACTAGTGAATATTCTTTATGTCCAATTATAATCACACCATATAATTTACCTCCTTGAATGCGCATGAAAGATGCTTATATGTTTTTTTATTGTGATTGTTCCTGACCGAAATAACCCAAAACACAAGTTAGATGTGTATCTTCAGCCTCTCATCTCTGAACTTCAACATTTGTTGGATGATGGTGTACCCACTTATGATGCATCTAGAAAGCAAAACTGTATAAAATAGTGTTAATACAAAAAATTGGTTTCTCAAAAAAAAAAATACTCATTTATCATTTTGTCTTTTTTAGTCAGGTTCGGTCACAAACTGTCTCTCCACTCACTACACTCTCTATAAAAGCTCCCTTTCTCCTCCTCCCTCATTCACTCTCACTTAGTGTTCTCTCCCCTCCGCCATGTGGTCCATTATCAAATTTTTCGGAGTTGCCAAGTCCGCCGCTTCTAACTTCCTTAAAAGAAATTCACCTACCCCTAAGTTGTCCACATCCACCCTCATTCAAACCTCCTTTTGCTCTCATTTTGCTCCGAAGAATTCCAAGCGGTATGTATTAGTGCTTTAATTCTTGTAGTCGAGATATTTGCTTGCTGATTTAAAATGTTTCCATTGTTGTTGATCTAAAATGTTTTGTTCTTGATTTCTGGTTTTTGTATGATATTGGTGCGTGAGTTCTTGTAGTCGAGAATTTTGCTGCTGATTTAAAATGTGTTCGTTCTTGATTTTTGGTTTTTTTATAATATAAGTGCCTTATTTCTTGTAGTTAAAATGTTTTCGTTTTAAATTTTAGGTTTTTGTTTTTGTTTTTTAGTAAGATCACAACAAGTGCGAACTCATTGATTAAGACCAGTTCCACAATCCCAATCGGTATCTTTATGAAGTTTTCCTTGGTCACATTGTGAGAATGGGTCGTTATGGCCACTGCAACATGAGTACCTACGTCGATGGATCAACCCTTACCAATTCGATTACCAAAGATCTAGGCGAATTCTTCATTGCCACTGTTGAGAGGAATAACCGAGGTTTTGTTCGAAAGCTCACTCTTGCATGTATTGGCGAATGTACACCATTGCTCACCAAATTAAGTGCTATAAAATTTGGAATTTTTTAGCATCCTAAGGGAAAGAGGGCCACTGTTTATTCTGATTGCGCAGAGGTTGTCCGCATTGCATAATGTTATTCAAATGAATTGCATAATGTTATTCAAATGACCAGGCATAACTTTCATTACTTTTATTATGTAATTTATGTACCTTATAACTTTTATAAGCTCCTTGTATCATGAATATACATTCACACATCATTTATGTAACTCTTTAAATAATATATAACAATCTTATAACTTTATGATATCATTCACTAATCTTTTATATGATTTTTTAAATGAACTATAACTTTTTCATGTATCATTCATGTAACTTTTATATAACCTTCTTTATGACATATAACTTCCACATACATTTATTGTGAAATTTATACACAATTCGTATATCTTTTTAAATAATATATAATTTTTCTATAACTTTAATATACATTTGTTGTGACATGCTTCTATCATTTACATATTTAAATAATCTTTAAATTTTCCATAATTTCTTATACCGTTTATATATCTTTTCAAACAAGGCCTAATGCCCTATTGAGGGCTCCAAGTATGTGCGATTTTCCAATTAGCTCCCCCAACTATCAGAGTCACCACTTGAGGACCTAATCTTATCAAAAGTGGTTCAATTAAGGGCCTCCATCCTAGGTGGCATCCATAACCTCCACCATGTCAGACGCCATCTAGGACGGAGACCCTTAATTGAACCACTTTTACAAAGTTTAAGCTCTCATGGGGTGACCTCGATAGTTGGAGGAGCTAATTGGAAAATCGAGCATACTTAGCGCCCTCAATAGGGCATTAGACCTTCAAACAACATGTATCTTTTTAAATAATAGCGTTTTTTTGTAGTGGTGAAACTTTTATCATCACATTTTGAATAAACTTTACTGGCAACAATGAGTTGTAACCGGTATATTGTTTGTTTCAACTAACAATATTGTCACCAATATAATAAATTCTTTGTATTAAATTTTTCATGTTGTCACTAAAATCGTTTTTGTGACAATAATTTTTTATTGTCACATATAGAATATTTTTTGCGACAATTTTTAATTGTAGCAGACACATTATTTGTTTCAAACTAGTATTATTGTCACAAATAACATATATTTTGTAACACTAAAACCGTACTGACACTAAAACCAAATTTGTGACACTAAAATTTTTATTGTCACATATATCATACTTTTAGTGACAATAAATTGTTGTAACTAAGACATTTTTTTTATTGAAATCAGCATTATTGTCACACTATAATATTGTTTTAGTAATGCACTCTTATTCTTGTCACAAAAAATTGTTTTTGTGACAATTACATTTTTGTTGTCATGTTTTCTATATTATCAATTACAATTTTTTCATCACGGATAATTATTAGTTACAAATATGTATTATTGTCACGAAACATATATTATGTGTGACAATTTCTATAACCAAAATTTGAGTGAGCAAATGTTTATGACGACAAAGCTTTTATAGTCACAATAAACTCTTTTTTGTGAATAAATTCACTGCATAATAATTGTTGTCACAAGTACAACAATTTCTTGTAGTGTAAAGTACAAAATCATGCCATGTGTTTTTCGGTTCTTTTGAAACGGAGTCTGATCATTTTTTTACAAAAAGGGGCTTATGGTTTGCACAGTTAGCAAAATAAAGACTTCTGTCAATTAGTCGTTAAAATTGATGACGTTGCCAAGGGCATTTTTGAAAATTCATATTTCTTTTACCCAATTACCCAGTTACAAACTAACCCTAACTCCTATACCCTATTACCCTAACCCATATACCCTATTACCTTAATCCATATGCTAAACCCTAAAAATCCATCTTCCCCAATCCATAACCTGCTTTGTCGTCCTTTTCTTCGTCGGCGCCGTCGCCGGCGACTTCATAGTCTCATACCAAAATCACCAAAAATCGACCGGCACCCTTTCGCCCTCTTCTCATCGTTGTCTCCCGGTAAAAACAAAGCTCCGCCCGTGACTATTCTTAGTCTAAGACTGAGCCCTCTATGTTGCCACCCTCTGCACTGGGAAAATCGGGTGTGGTCATAAAAATCGATCGAGAGTAAGGTGACAATAGAGGAGAGGAGAGAGAGAAGGCGACAGGAAAGAGAGAGAGAGAGGAGAGGAGAGGAGAGAGAGGGCGGTGATTTGTTTTGTTGGAGGAGAGAGGACGGCAATTCGTTTTGCCGGAGGAGAGAAGGCGGTAATTCATTTTGCCGGAGGAGAGAAGGCGACAGTTTGTTTTTCCGGCGGTTTGTTTTGCCGGGGGAGAGAGATAGGTTTAGAATTTAATTGAGATTTAGTTAAGGATTTAATTATGGTCAGGATTTAATTAGGAAATTAATTATGATCAGGATTTAATTAGAGATTTAATTATGGTTAGGATTTAAGTGGGTAAAAAAATATGAATTCCCAAAAATGCCCTTAACCACGTCATCAATTTTAACAGCTAATTGAAGGAACTCCTCGTTTTGCTAACTGTGCAAACCACAAGCTCCTTTTTTAAAAAAAACACATATCCCGTTTTGAAAAATCCAAAAAGTACAGGGTATATTTTTGTACTTTACCAAAATATATTAAATAGAACATTTTTTAAAATTGGCAAGAGTTTGAAATTTTAACTTGAAGATAGTTATAACAATCTCATGACAATTGTTTCACATCTGAAAGACAAAAAACTCATGACTATGTGGAAATTACATGATATATTAACTAACACATTTTCCCGTGAGATCAATAGAGTGTGGAGAACTATAATATAATATGATATGATTTATTGAAATTTATGAATTTTGAGAGGATAGAGTATATTATAGTTAATAATTGGCATTTGATCAAATGATAAATCCACCAAATTGGAGGAGGATAACTATTAATCGAACCTTGAATCTTGTAAAAAATATACATTTTTTTAAAAAAAACTCTATCATGCAGCAAATACTTTATTTTAAACATAGTAAGCCCTACACCACAAACCATACTATATCATATCAAATATGAGGCTTTTAAGTTTGCTAATTAAAAATTTGGGTAACTTACATAACCAATATGAAACATGGATTGCGACTAAACACCCAACCTAGCAAAAAAATCTCATCCACTGACCAAACAGCTAAATAATTATAGTCGGCACATTCTAAAAATTTCAATTAACACAATATATCTTGTATATAATATATCCTAGATATATCCAGGATATATCCTGTCATATCCTGGATATAACGCGTTATATCCTAGATATAACATGATACAAGACTAACTCTGACACAAAATCGATGAAAAAAGCAAAAAATGAAACATGAATAGATTTGACAACGACGAGGCGGTCTCCGGCGGTGAGCTTTGATGGACTCTGATCTGGTGGCGGCGAGGCTTAGATCTGGTGGCGCGCGGGTTCAGATCTGGTGGCGAGGAGGTGATTTCCAATGGCGAGCATCAGTGAGTTCAGATCTGGTGGAGGTTTTCCAAGGACAGCGAGATCTGAAAGCTCCGGTGAGAGTGAAAGCAAAAAATAAAGGGAGGAGGAGGAGGAGATGGAATGGTGTTGCGGCTTGGAGAGGAGGAGGCGAAATTTGTCGAGAATGTAGAAAGAGGTCGTTGTATGCTCTGTGTATAAGGAACGTGCTCAGTGAAAATGAAACTTTGGTGAAGATGGACAATGATAAAACATTAGTTAAATGATGTATATGTAATTATTTTATAAAAAGTTATTTACCATATAATTTTCCCTAAAAAATTTTTTATTAAGAATGGTTGAAGGCTTTAAGAACGGGTACAATATTTTCACGTATATCATTACTATATACTTGAAAAAAAAAATCAAAAACAAAAAAGAAACATAACATGACCACAGTGGGAGTCGAACCCACGACCTTCTGATCCGAAGTCAGACGCGCTAATCCACTGCGCTATGCGGTCCTTTTGCTTCCCTATTTACAGTATATAATATAAACTTTACATAACTAAATTGGCATGTTCGCCAATCATTAATGTATTCATTTCTATAAAACAAACATTACCAATCAAAATTTGAAACAATAGAACTAATTTGAGGTTCAGTTTCCATTATTATGTACATCCATATTCATGTTCCCAAAGCTTTTCCTTGTGATTACAAGATAAACATATCATAAACCTTTACAACATACATCAACAGATTATGTACCAATTTTTAGGGTACGTATGTACTTGTCTAAATCTACAACTCCATTTTTACTCGGTTACTCGGTCCTTCAAGTATTATCACGTTGTCAAAGCATCTGGAAGATTCGTGGGTGCCCCAGTACTTTTCCCCCAACGTCGGGAAACGTTTCATGACCCCACAATGCACTCACTTTCCCATTTTTGCCTACTTTAACTGGGTACCGCATCATGTGCCCCCTCATTTCCATGCTTTTCTCAGCCACATAGGCTTCCCAGTTGTCTTTAGCAATCCCATTCACTAGCTTCATGCATTCCCGGGTTTGGGGCTCCCGAAACTCCTCCTCTAGTGGGCCCAAGTGCTCGGCCCACAATGCCATCCGGTAGCCGTACACCTGGCCCCGTGGATGGCCCTCCTTTTGAGCCCATGTGTGAGCCGGTTGATAACCTCCCATTGCGATCTCAGTGTCCCGGGACCCGTCTAAGGATCTCTGGTTGATGTTGGCTGATCCGATGATAACGTATTCATCGTCTACTATCATTCCCTTTGAATGGACATATATCATGAATCTGCCTCTTCTTTTGGCTGGTGTCTGTTGTAGAAAGTAAGGATAAGGGAAACATGCTTTAAGTGGATTCTTGCGGTTCATGCAAGTTAAGGGTAACAACTTGAAAAAATCGCCGACTTGAGAATGCTAGGTATATAATTTGATGAAACAAAGAATACTGGAGAAGTGTTTTCGGAATCAATCATGCAAAAATTCTGTAGGGACGGATATTCACGTTTTCCAAGGCAATAAAAGTTGAAGTAATCTTGTGGATGGTACTGATTGGAAATGCCTGTATCTTTGAGTGCCTCTGCAACAATATTGTACATCATACCCATTGTTTGCGCCTGTAAGATATTCAAAATTCCGAAGTTTGAAAACATCACGATTACAATATTCCTTTATTTCTCACCCGAAAATTAGAATAGAACAATAGGAACAATAAGAAGCTCAAAGTGCAACAGCAAAGAACACAACATTTAAAGGTAATAATTGGAGTCCAACCTGCCAAAATAGAATTTCCTGCACAGAATAGTAGGGATACCTTCAGGCTACATCGGTATCACTAGAACTGCTTCTTTTTGAGTATTTTGTTTCGTATTTTCAAGGCTATTTCCATCGCGACCAAATTATCAGCACCTGCTCACTGGAATCAAGTTTAGTTAGCTTTGTCTGTCATTAGATAGACTGAAATTAATTGATTTGAAGCCATAATTATGCCCGTGTACCTGCATTTTTGTAGGATGGCCAATGGTAGGAAGATCCAAGAAAGTATTGATTTTCAATGTATATGAAATGTTGTGCTGATCTTATTGCTGTTATATATGCCATGTGAATTCTCTTATCTACTTTCAGGTTCTTTCCACACACAAGATTCTGTAAATACCAAAAATTTATACTCTAATGACATTATACATTAAGCACCATAGATTATTTAATGATAAGTTGTTACCTGAGCAATAGCTTCCTCGAGCGCCTTTAGAAACCCCCTTACAAATCCTGAGTCAATGGAGCGGAATATCTATCAAAATACAATACAACAGTGACAGTTTGGACATTAGTGTTAGGTTCCATAAGTACATGTGTTTTCTTGCCTACCTGGACATGCCAGTTCTTTGGATCTTCTTCATCAGAAACACGGACATTTTTGTCCCCATCTGGGCCAGCAAAGGGAGTGAAAATCCATGAAATACGTTACAGTTTTGGCAGAGCATCTTCATTCCAATGTGTAACTTTTCTGAGCCTGAAATCCCGCCATTTGGCTGCTTTTTTCCACCGTTGCTCAAAATTTACCAGTACATCATAGGCCGCTGGACCCTCGATTTTGCAATGCAAATCATGCCACGGTTGCCTCGTGTTTTTACCCATCGACTACAAGTTAGACAAAATCGCAACCATTAGTTTAGAACTCTAACAAGACAAGAATGCAAGGCATCAGAACACAAAAGGGATATATGTTGAGAAAAACTGCATACAGTAAATGTAGGATTGTGAAAATCATCTTTCAAGACAATGTCAAGGTCCTTTAGAAGCCTATGATCAGGAGTGTCGTATCTTCCATCTCATAAATCCAGCCCGCCAATGAAAGAGGTAATTTTTCGGTTATTTCCAGTAGCTTGAGTGTCTAGAACAACACACTTCTGATGATGTGTAAATAGAGTTCCTACAACCAGGACTACGAGGGACCCACATAAATCAGAAAAGATTAAAAAAAAGTGCAAATATGCAAAAACGCACATTAAATCAAATGCGAATCAAACATGCTCCATACCTTTTGTTTGAAAATGCTAAGCTTGTGGCTAGCATAACGAGGCGCAAGAACACACCGGGCACTCGAGTGTTTAAAAAACTTTTTCATCTCTTCATCATGAGTCTGCATTAACCCTTCCTGCACTCAAACCGGAAATTCATCATCAAAAATCGCGCCCAAAACACCATACAACACACAAAAAAAGTACCAATTACCGTTTTCAAGTAAAACTTATCATGTGAAGTTTTGTCATCCCATATGAGCACAACAACACGAACCCCCTCTTGTGACTTATACTTCAAAAGCTCACCCAAAGTGAGCTCTCCCCCTGATGGCAATGGCTTTGTTGGCTCCCTTACAAGCTTCACCGGGTGGTAAACCGACCATCCAACAATGTATATGAGGTGATGAGCTTCCAAAATGGCATGACAAATATCTTCCCAACATCGGTTATGCTGGTAAGAACTTCCATTATCAAGCTCAATATTCGGTAATAGATCTTCTGGCACATGAGCATCTTGGTATAACGTGACCTTCCCTCCTTTCCTTAGAGAGAAATATGTTCCGGGAATTCCCGAGTAATCCGGTCCATTTCCAACGCCGTTTTTATACAAAGGGTTTTCACCAACCGGCTTAAATTGGATCGAGACACGTAGTTCAGGTACGGGTTTTAGATTATTCCAGAAATTTCCGATAATGGGAAACCAATCATTTATTAGATCTCCTGTAAGGAGTCTCTGAACTGGTATATCTACTACCCCGATGAGTTCAGCCCCGAGTAAATCGTTGTCTTTAACATGGAACTCAAGTTTTGAAAAAGGGTGAGCAACCGACACACAGAAATGCTCGTCCCACAAAGGGTTTTCACAGTTGGGGATAACTCGGGTTTGAGCAACTGTAGCACCAGCAAGTAGTACTGATACATAGGGGTCACTTGTAATAATTGAACGTTTCTTGCTTGAATAACTGAGGTGCGCCTTTTTGCATTGGTATTTGGAGGCTTCAAATACATTGAAACATTTTCTCACACGCTCTGAAGGCAAATCCATGTTTGGGAGAGATTTAGCTTCGATTATATCTATCTCCAGTTCGCCATGTAACACAGCTGGCTCGCCTGAAACTGTTGTCACTATGGCATTACAAGGATGTGATGTCAGAAAGTTGCTTTCACTATCCATGCTTATTAAATAGAGAGTATCGAACTCTCTTGTCTCCAAGTGCAGCTCAAAATTCAATTAGAACAAAAGTCAAACTCTTGGCTTCATAGGAAAATTGGATTCGAGATGTATAAACTGAAGCTTGGAGCTTCTGTTAGCTGAATTCCAAATAGTCTCTTCCTAATTGCATCAGAAAAAGAGGAATAAAATGAGCTTGACTAAAATTTACATCAGAGGAAAAGAGAAATAAACAGACTGGAAAATGAATCAGATAATATGAAAAAGAACCTAAATCTAAATCCAACATACAGGTTGAGAATATGCAAAGGAAACCAAAGTCAAATTTCAAACGTAAAACCATCATCTTCGTTTTATGGACAATTATCATCAACAGAAATGTAATGGAATTCAGGATAAATGACACATAATTACACAAATTCAAATTTCTGAATTCGATATTCCAGCGCCTTAAAAAGAAGAAATGGGACTCTTCTAATATCAATTAAGAGGTAATTTTCCCCTTCGCAATAAATTCGCAACAACCATGAGAATGCAATTACAACTAAAATTTCTATAAGCAGAATCAAAGGAAAATTAAAAGAAACGAAGAATCACATACACAGAGGTGAAACTAATACCTGAGGAAAGGGAGGAAGAGAAGAGAGACTTGTGGAATCAGAGATAGGAAATAAATTACAAATTACTCTCTAATTTTCGCGTAATTAAAAATTGAATGAGATTCTGGGCGTTAATTTTGAAAGAATTTTGTTTGTTTTTCTGGTGAAGAGAAACAAGAGAGGAGATGAAGCGAGAATGGCGGGAAAAGGGTGCTATTGTTTTGTTTCCCTTTATCCAAAACTTACAAACGGTTTTTCCATGTGCTATGTAATACCATCGAATTGGATCAAACACATTTTGGCTAAATACATATTTTTGCCTACCCTAAAACTCGATTCGTTTTTAATTCCTTCAAACTTTTCAAAATTGCAACATGTGAGTTGAGAAAGAGAAAATTAATAAGGGTCTGTTTGGCATTGCTGTTAGAGTTGTTGTACCGATAAGTTGTTCCTACAAATTTTTCGTAAAACATTAAAATTATTTTAAATAGCACATTTTGGTTAAAAATTGATTGATCAGCTTTCCCGAAACCAAAATATACTGCTTTTGGAAAAAGCTTGAAAATGCAGTTTTTGAGAAAAGCAGTTTGGAAAAGCAATGTCAAACTGGCCCTAAGATGATTAAAACTGACTAAAAGTTAACATGTCACCTTATAGTATTGTCTGGTGCATTTTAATCATATTTAATCAAGAAGTTGTCTTCTATTTGTGAGTTTGAGGGGTGTTTCTCTTTACATATTGATTATGGGTTATTTGATGATAATCTTTTTTTTTTTTAAAGCAAGAGTTGCTTTTTACAATTTTACTTGTAAGAAAAAAAAATAAAAAAACAGAAACATTCTAATAAGCTAAAATCTGATTATAAGAAGTTTATAAGTCATAAGCAATCAAAAACACCCCTTTTTCAGCTTATAGGATAAAAAAGAGATTACCAAAACTTTTCTTTTCCTTGTTTACAAATTTTGTAAATTTAAAGCGTATTTTGAAAAGTACTATGCATCCACTTTTTTATTGTTCTCTGAATAGCATTAGCGCTGATGGTGGTGAGAGAATAAGCACAAACGAATATGCATACTTCGTTCAAGGTGGTGAGATTAATTAAGTCTACCCTTGTTGATGCAAGTGTTAGCGACCCGAAAATGGGCTAGGCGAAAGGCATCATGAGCATGTAGATTAAGTGTTGAATTTGCATGCATTTGGTGTGTTTTAATTGGTGTAAGAATGGTGTATGAAGTTTAGAGGTCAAAGGGATTGAATTCGTGTTTGAAAAGTGTGTTTCGTGCGATGGGAGAAGAGTTGGGGCAGGCCAGTGCACGAGTTCGTGCACTGGAGAGCACGTCGTGATCATGGTGGGAGTTCAGGGGCAGACTAGTGCACGACCTCATGCTCCAGGGAGCACGACGTGCACCAGTGAATTTTTCAGCTTTAGTGTGTTTTGTTAATTGAAGGAAACTCGAGGGTAATTCGGTCTTTTGCCAATTCAAGCTTATCTTTGGATGAGTTGGCAGCCTTAAATCATCTAGAGGACTCTTTATTCCTCTATTCTCTTCTTCTTCTCCATCAAGTTCGTTCGTTTCTTCCTTGGTGAGAAAAAAATTGATTCAACCGAAATTGTCCATTCCTTTCGGTTTCTTTGGCGAAGCTTGATTGTTGGTGACCAATTATCCCTCGTGTGTCTTCAATTGGGTGAAAGAGAGGTTGTGTGAGGAGAAATTGGGTGAGGAAGGGTTGCGTGAATAGTGACCCCGACCCAAGGTGAGTTGATTTTCGTTTTGAATTCGGTATAGGAGTTTGGGTAAAGGTATTGAGAGTGTGTTTTGAGCTTTAGAAAGGCCTTTTGTTGTGAGCCTTTATGGATTGAGTTTCTTGTTGTGTAGAGCCG
>CAOJBJ012608192.1:0-13579 GCA_948291685.1 Euphorbia celastroides
AGAAATTTGAATTATTGCTTCCTAATCCAAACACAATCTGTGTGTATACATATAAGCTCCCTAATGGAAATATATAAGACGACATTCACAATTGTAGTCAATATTATTAACATGGTAGGTAACACTGAAATTCCTAAATACTGGTGTTTCTATGTTTTAAGTAGGTGTGAAAACCGGCATTAAACACATACTGTTCATTATATAAACATTTCAAAAAAATAAAATTATGTATAATTAAATATCATTCAATATAAAATTAATACGTATGTTACAAACAAAGAAGAGATGACATTCTTAGTGCAATTTATAAGCATAATTTACATGATTGATTTGTAATTCAGATTGATTTCCTCCTTAAAAGCAAAAATGGATTAATATTAGAACAATTTTTGGTGATTATTTATCTTAGATGTAATCCATTAATAATCAAATTTAAAAATCTAAATAGAATGAATTAAATTTAAAATTATTATTTTATAATTATGTATTAGGTGATTATTATCTTGGATGTAATCCATCAATATATCAAATTAAAAAATCTGAGCAAAATGAATTAAAATTAATTATCGTTCTAATTTTATCAAAATGAATTAAAATTAATTATCTATCTAATTTTATCAATTTGTACAAAATTTTATGATTTTCATGAATAAAAAATATAAATAAAGAAATAAGGTTAAATTTGTCATTTAAGACTTAACTATTTTTAGTAATATATTATTATTAAAGTATTCATTAAAAGAGTTGACGACACTACCTTTGTTCCCTCGATGGGACCAGTTGAGTTGTTTGGTGCCCTTGCTTCTTCGTCAAATGGCTTGAATACCGAATACTGGTTCCGTAATGGATCGATGCAAAAATAAGTTCCTCCAGTTCTTACTTCATCTTCAATGCGTTCCATTCGCAACTCTGATTTCTGTAATCCTCGATTTGTCTGATCAACCCATGCCTTGATTTCATCACTACTTTCTGTTTCGTAGATGAAATCTAAGGAACCATTACCGATGATGGGAAGATATACATAATCATGTTCTCTCTGATAGTCAAAACTGTTAAAGCATAGTCATCAAAACCCAGTTATTAACGTGTCATATTACTATAAAACATATAACAACTTATCATATTATACCTCCCACCATATCCCTGGTGTCTCTCTCCGAGATTCATTTGCAATTTCTAACCAACTCAGGAAACTGGTGAAACAAGAAGAAGAAATGGATGAATTGAATTGCAAAATTATAATCAACTTACAAAATTATAAGACAGGGGTTTATTAGAAAACTAACAAGTGGGAGATCGATCATTCAGAATATTTTATAAATTGATAAGATTGAATAACTTCCATGAAACCCCGAACAGAAGTAATTAAAATAGTATAATAATTGAAGGATGGATCATGGAGAGTTGAGTTTCATATATAAGAGAGGGGGGTCCATTTTCTTACCTGCTCTCGTCGAAACAGTCTGGCAAAAATCGGTGGGGCTCATCTGTTTGTCTTACTTTTACTTATTTTTTTAGTTGTCAATTTAAAAAAGAAAAATTTTAAACCTGCATAACTCAATTAGTAATCTCTCGGTAAGTGGAGATGGAAAATTATGATTTCAAAATTAGAACTTAAAAAAATCTCTTTAATTATAAAAAATTAAAAAAATATATTTATTATACAATTAAAGTTTGATTATTCATATTTTATTTTAAAATACTAATTTTTTTATTTCATCAATATATCATTACTTTCTAATTAGTGTAATGAAAAATATATAAAATGTGAAAGTTTTATGCATAATACAACTTAACAATGAAGAAGAAACAAATGAAAAATATAAAGAGATATTTGAAAATGTGGAGAGCAAGAAGCAAACATATCCTTATCTCTAGTTTACATTTAGTCGGTAAAAAAAGTACATTATGTTTTGCAAATTTGAGCAATTGCGCTTATATCAAACACATAAATAATTTATTATCACCCCACTGTAGATGTAAATCCACCTAAAACATATAACGATTATAAGTTTAGTTGGCAATGCATGCTAAGCAATTGAGAGGAATTACAGGATTCGACATACTAAATACTCTTGTTAGAAAGGGTGAGGAGCATTAATTATGATTGAGTTCCGAACAAAATTATATCGATGAAAATACTTATAAATATTAAAAAAAGTAAAGATTATAGGTTCAATTGTATACGTACCTTAAGTTGAAAACAATCATCGTATAATAACAAGGCACATTAATAAATTTAGATATCTATTACCAGTATTTAATATAATTGGATAGATTAGACGACCAATACAATCATAATATTTTATCGAATAAGTTGAGAGAATGCAGAGTCCAAACTTGTTTAAAAAATTATCATGGAGTTAAAGGAGCAGTGCCCATGACAGAGTTCAGGAATTGTCAGCCGAAAAAACATGTCTTTTAAATGTCTGTAACCCAGAAGGATACAGAAGTTGGGTTGCTATAAAATCCACATGCAAATGCTTTGATCATTACATAAACTTTTGATTGTCATTACAGCAACCAAAATTCGAAATTCTAAATTATGTTTTGATTTTATTCGATTGGAAAATTTGGCAAAAGGACCAAATTATTTCAATCCAAAAGTGTTTGACACGACTTCATAATAATCTAAGTAATCCTCACTTTTCAACATCTATATACGCCAGCAATACCTACAAAGATTAGCTAGTAGTAGATATGTCCATGGTTCTGGAATCGCCGGTTCCGGTTGCGATTCTTAGTTTAATAAACTTAAATTAAAACTTATATATTCGGTTCCTACCAGTTTCGGTTCCCACCGGTTCTGATTTTGGTTCAAACCTTAATATATGTTAAAAAATTTAATATTAAATATTTAAATCTTAGTAATTATTAGTTTTAAACATTTAAATATGTTGCAAAACAATATAGTTTCTTAAACATGTTAAAAACATACAATTTTATGTTAATTAAAATAATATTTAATTTGAACCGTCGGTTCCATCCGGTTCTTCGGCTCATATTTTCACAAATGTAAACCTAAACCTTATTTATCCGGTCCGGTTCCACGGTTCCGGTTCTATTTGGCTTAGCTAGTAGATTTTTTTTACCATGACTTAAAACGTGGAAATGTTGGGTAGCTCCGGCACTGACAATAGCAGGAACAAAATCAGTGTAAATGAATAAAAGAACGAACCCAATCCACTTCCGCTTAAATATTCTCTTTAGGTAAGAAACATAATTCGAGCCTCCTTTATTGAATTCAAAGTAATGGAAAACAAACCTTTCCTGATTTGAAACACTACCTAATTAGTTAACTCCTAACAAAACGCAAACTACCCAATTAACGTGCCCCAGTCTACTGCTGCACTCATCACGATCTTTTTGAATAACAGCTTTTAGATTTGAGCTCCCAGATTTCAGCTGCATTTCTTTAGCATAGTTTACATTTGATAAATTGGTGGAAACTGGGACTAAGATTGTGAATTGTGAAGATTATGTTGTTAAACACAACCATTGGACTTGCTCTTACCAACTTAAACGAGCTGATGAAATAATGCTTTATGATTCTTGTAATTTAATTAGTTGGGTCTTCCAGGTTTTTTTTGTTAAAGATGAAGAATGATATTAATTTTTTTTATTAAAGCTGAAAATATATATGATGAGGGAATAATTAAAGATTTGATAGAATAACAGTGATTAAAAGAAGAGGGATCCCAACACAAATGATCGCGGGTTGATTATCCTCAATAAAATAAACAATGGAATTGAAGAATATTTTCCCACTGAAATAATTTTATTTAATTGAAATTTTCTCAATGTGAGATATTGTCGACAATGGATTGGACTATTTACGTATTTAATTATAGAGTGATCGAGTTTTCTTTCCCATTTCTGATGAATTTGACAACGCTGAGCATCTTTTTTACCAAGAGTCTTCAATAACAAGTTATAATCACCAAACTTAGCTTAAAAATGGTTAACTCACCTCACCTCTTTTTCATATTTGAATTCCAAACTTCAAACTGAAATTGTTAGAAATGTACACCATCACACACAAAAGAATAAGAGCCATTAATTTAAACCGACCCTGGACAGGACAAAAATCAAAAAAGCTTAAGCATTAAAATCGTGAAGATAGCTTCTATTCAAAATAAATGCTGTCATTTTGCAAGAAAATTTACCACCAAAACAAAATTAGGATCACTCATTTGAGGACAACTGACTTGGATTTGCAACTCAAATCACCTAAAAACAATTGCATCCAACACATCCACTATACAAAGGATCCAAATTTAAGTTTTTAAGGTCTCGAAACTATAACTATGATCTACCAAAACATGGCAAATTAAAAACTCAGTCTCTATATTACATACATGTGGAAACATCACAAAACCAATCACTGCCACCAAGAGGAATATATAGCTAATGAATCTTTGCTGTTGCTGCTAACTCACCTCCCTCTTTCTCTCCAAGTGCAACAGGTAAAACTAATGAAAGAATGACCACAGCAATCGGGCCTATGGCGAATTCCATTAACTGTAGAAGAGTGTAAAGTATGTTTAACTGTGGCATATCTCTACTTGGACCAAGCTACTGTATCGATTTCTGCTTGTGCACTTCTGTATAATTCAAGCCTTTTTGCTAGAGCCGATCGACGTTCCATTACTGCTGGATCTTCATTTAGCAGAGATGACAGATACTTTTGCTGCAAACATTATTTTTCAAGTGAACATTTTGCTCAGGGTACTGATAGAAGACAAAAAAGACTATTAACTTGAAGACGAAACAATCCCTACTTGATACTTCAAAAGCAAATTTTATCCATGTAGCAGAAACCCAAATTTGTAAGATTTACCATTTTCTAAGTACGTACCAAACAATACACCTCATGGCCAATGCAGAGTTGCAGACACACAGCACACCAATAACAGATATAAGAGAACAAAGAGAAGAGAAGATGAACTACATACATCCATTCTGCCCAACTCAGTAAAGAAATGATCAAGCAAGCTGCCTTTGGCCTCCCGCACTTGACAATAAACAACCGACTTGGGAATGGAATTGCGAAGGGTAGCACAGACCATATTAACATATGACAAAACATTAGATCCTGTCACATACACAGTATAATCAGTAGACAGGATATCGAATTTTTTTGAATGAAATGTACAACAAGCTAGTAAGCATGCTCCAATGACAAGCAAGACCACTCACCAATGCGCCTAAGGTAAGCGTCATTGTATCTATCAAATATAGAGTGTGTAGGATTGCCACCCTTGTCAACATCCAGTGGAAGCTTTCTGAAAAAGTCAACTGTAAGGTAGCTACACTCCATATCAACCAACTGAAGTGTTGCTTTCCTGCTTTCCTCCCTCATTTTCTCCAGTGACTCTACTGCAGCATTGCTTACTTCCACTCTCAGAGCAGGATATTGCTTTAAATCCTGATAATTGAGAAAAAAACATGTTAACTGCTGAGAGATAAAAGGAAACATAATAAATCAAAACAAAAAGTAAGAGGAACCCACGCTCTAAATGATCTTTTCATTTACCAGCAAAATTCTGGTTTGCAAAGGGATTAAACAAAATGCACTGAATATCATGCCCAATTGTAAAGTACTGTTTTTTCTTCACATTCAAATCTAGGAACATGACTTTCATTTGAGAAAACACACCAAGTAAAAATTGGTTCCAGATATGGTGTGACCTCTAGTTGCGGATATTAATAGCAGATCGAGGTTAAATTCTCATCTTTAGAGGTCCTAAAATTCAAGTTCGAAAGACTGGAAACATGCGAGTTAATACTCTTCCTCTGTTGTCTTTCCAAATTTTCAACATTTCAGAACCAGCATGTTACTTTATTTCTTCTAGGTTCATAAAGATACAGGAAACACTGAATTTCAGAAATGCCGTTTGGGCAACTGCCATGACCTATAGTCTAGTTTATGTTACTGAAAAAAATATGCCTTTTATGTGGTCAAGCGCTCATTTGGTTTACAGCAAGTGATACAGAAACTTCTAATCTGCAACCCACATACTAAATACGTGCTACATGAGCCTTGCTAAAAAGTACAGTAGGATGTGAAATTTTTATTAATTTATTTGGCTTCTTATTAAAAAAAAAACAGATCACAATAGAAATTATAGAACTGAAAGGAACATACAGGAGTCTCACTGATGGACTTGTGAACCAGCTCCTTCAAAAGAGCATGAACCTGGAATTGACAACAAATCAGAAAAGTGTAAATCCAAAGAAAAGGAACCATATAATACATCAGAATGAAGGTATAAAGATATCATCAATCATGCACAATAAGTACGCATATGATGCAAGTTCGCAACATCAAGCTCTTGTGTCCTATAAGAAGTCACTTCAGCAATTTAACATCCTCCCATATCCAATCTATCGTAAGGGAGTAGTTAGCCTAAGTTAATTGCACATAATGATGAAGACTAATAATAATCAGGATGGACCAAAAGGCAGATATCAAGTTCATGCAAGCAAGATGTTCGATTAATTCATTTTATTTTCTCTAATGTTCCTGCATACCGCATCAACAGCTGCCTCAGCAGGCCCTCTGATGGTAATGGGAGAAGATTCAATAAGATGACGATATCCTTGCTCAGGAGCTATTAGATGAGGTTGATAACCATCAGCTTCAGTTATCAGTTTCTGGATATTATCCATTGAAAGTTGCTTGTCAAACTTCAACCGTTTAAGAGCAGCTGGAAGTTGGTTATCAAAAACATAGTAGATTTTATCTCCACCAGGTCGCCTGTCAATGACATGAACATATTAAAATAAATTCAGGAACATATAATAGAAGATAAATTATAGTGTGCATCATACACTCCATCTAAATGCTCCTTGTATATTTGATCAAAAAGTCGACATGTTTCCATGATTGCATACAACTTTCCCTGAAATACACAGGACAGGATCATCAGTAATTTGAGCAGAAAACTATTTAGATTGGTTAAGTGTCATTAATTTGGCTACAGATAGATAAAGTGGCCAAAATAGCACACTTACAACAGCATCAGCAGCAATAGGCTTTCCAAGATGACTTAATTCAGCTTCCAGTTCAGCAATAGTTTTGCTGATGAGGGACTGGATGCCTGGAATCTTGGACTTGATCACAGTTTCTAAATGCTGAGACACCAACCATGATTATTAGTTCTTTTGCAAAAGAAATGGAGAACAAAAAGGGAAAAAGGACAAAAAAAATGGAGAACGCTCAATCGCCCACCTTCGATAACACCTTTGCCAGATGCTCAGAGCCCATTCTGTGAGCAAGGTGCTTGTATTCTGGGGTGCTCGCAATATACTCACGCTCCCTACGCTGAGCAGCAATCATATCGACATTTTTGTTTATATCAGCTTAAGAGCGGTTCACAACACTGACCCAAGGAAATTTTAGCCGATATGATTTTCCTGCCAGTATCTAAGCATAGGCAGAACCCATTTCAAAATTAATGAAAAAGAAACGATAAATATCTTCAATTAGCAGATCAGCAAAGCATGAAAAGATAAATTTAACACGGTAGGTAAAATGCTACGCTCATCCACAGGAGAAGACATTTTGATAACTATTAACTGTTTTTGTTTTATGAAACTATAGCTCAGGACTCTAATAACTAATAAGATGGCAATTATTGTCACTAATAACCAAGTTATGTAGGCTGACAGAGTCCATGTTTCCTCTAAAATTGAGGATACCAGTTTGTCTTTTTGTAAATAAGGACCTCATTTGATAACAACTTCAATATTTTTTTATGGAATGGTACAACACTTCGTTGTATCATGTGAATATAAGAGCTCCAGCTCCAGGATTATCAATCATTTCATAAAAAATTATGCTAACGAACCATTTTTCTGGAATTCCTCAATTATCTGATAGATACTTGGGTTGCAGAGGTATTCATCCCTAATAATAGCTCCATAACTTTCCAATCACTTTCACCACTGACCAAAGATGTGTAGACTAAATTAGGCATGAGCACATGGTTCCTTGACAAATTCACAACACTTGGAAAGTTATGGAGCTATTATTAGGGATGAATACCTCTGCATCCCAAGTATCTATCAGATAATTGAGGAATTCCAGAAAAATGGTTCGTTAGCATATTCTCTTTTAGTAAAAAAGTTCAATATTCAACAGTGTGGTCTAGACTTTTATGCACTAGTCTTTAAAGTATGATTCATGCTCCCTCTCTCACGTTTCAGATTTTTCTTAGTTCCTCTGGATTTGCAAAGTAAGACCATACAACCACTAGCATCAAGCAATGACTAAGTTACTTGGCAAGCTTACTTATTAATAAATGTTATATAAGACAATCCTCAATAACCTGACATATGTAGCTTTACTTGGCTAATAAACGACACACTGAATAGGGAAATCTCCACAAAGACTACACAAGTAATAATACCTCAATAGCATCGGTGCCTTTATCCATGAACACATACTAAGTAAATCTTAGGTTGATCAGAAGTGTACCAAAATCAGTAAACCGTTTCCTAGGGAGGTGTATTACCCTCATCACTCTTATGAAGCTGCAACACAATAGTAACAATCCCTGAAACCAGATTTCAACCAACATCAGCTCTAACATAACACTAAAAAAATCATTTAAGAGCCTATCCAGAGTATCAGTTATAATTCCATTACCTGAGCCACGACGTAAAAAGTCCATGCTCTCCAACACTCCGAACTCTGCAGTTTTTAAGAAAAGACTCGATAAGAACAGTAACTTAACCGTAATAACAGTAAGGAAATCATCGGAGACAAATTGCTCGTCATAAATTACAAACCGTTAGTCAGATTTTTGTATCGATGAAGCTCATAGGTAATGTCTTGATTACTCATCATCTCTTTCCAGCAAGTAACCTATTCATACCATCTTCACGACCCAAATTAAGTAAGTCTCAATCCAAGAAACTCATCTGCCAAACTTCTCACAGAATTCCTATTAGTGAAGAACAATATATGAAGAATAGAAATTGTAGAGAGAACCAATATTAACCAAAGCTTTACCTATTTAGATTAAGGAGAAAAAAAAAGAGTAAAATTTGTGCTAATATATATTCTTAAATAAGCGTATATAAATCAAAGAAATAAGATAATCATTGTGACTAAAAGATATAAAAGTGAAATAATATTGTAATTTTTAAAAATTAAAATCAAATCTGATCTATTGTAAAAAAAGAATTTAAAATTTTTGGTGATATCCCTTACTTTTACATAAAACCAATGGGAATGAATAAGATCTTGTTGCATTTGACTTTATTCAAAAATTTTGGTGTGAATTTTAAAACCATGCATAATTAAATTTTTGTTATTAAGAATTTTATTTTTTTAATTTTAAATTTTAGTTGACTTTCTAAGGTCAAAATCTTAATTATTACTTCTTGAATTTGACGCAATTTAAAAGTTGTTGGTATGTATTTTAGAATTCTTCACAATTATTTTTTGTTACATTGTAAATTTTAAAATTTTAAATTTTAGCTAAATATTTAAGGGTTTTAGAAATTATGCACGAATTTATCATTTATATTCGCAAGATCAAATAATTTAAAAAATTTTAAAAATATAATATATTATAAATCATATAAAAAAATAAAGTTTTACACCTCAACATAATTACTCTATTGATGTCACTCACTAATTTATATATTTATAAAAACAAAAAGTTTTATACGACTATTTTGGCCTTATATCTATTATTATCTTAAAATTGGAAAAGTCCTAAAAAGCTAACTTGAGCCTAATCTCCTAATTAAATGCTTTAAAGAAACTAACTAACTTATATTTCTGTTTATACAAGAATTATTCATGTATCTATATACTACTAAAAGTAAAAAAAAAAATAGTGAATTACTTTTTTATTCTTAAATATTTAATAAAAAATTTTAAAATTATAAAATTATTATTATTATTATTATTATTATCTAAATATTAATTAAAAATAAAAAAAGTCATAAATTATCACTTTACTCTTATTTATTTTTTCTAAAAAATTCCGGGTACTAATAAAATATTTTTAATTTTTAATTTAATGAATTCAAATTTTATAATTATCATTTAAATTTACGTGTTAATAAATAAATCTTTTAAATTAACCCTTTATAAAGTTGATATATTACAAATGGTATATTCGTGCATCGAACAGGGCACTAGACTAGTATTATATAACAAGAAAACTAAATATTTTTTATTAAAATTAACGCGAATATAAAATTATTTTTTTCTAATAATTTAATTTAAATATGACTGGGTATATAAAAATATTTTTAAAATACTCTTTTTATAAAGATGGAATGCATGAACTTCAATTTGATGAAGTCAAAAGTCCATAAATCTTCACAAAGACCATCATCATCAAATTCCTAATTAATTTTTTAAAATTTATTTTCCTAATATCCTTAATTTCTTACTATTGAATAATTATAATTTGTATTAATTTCGTAAAAAGGGAGGAGAAAATTTGTGTTGGTGAGTGGTTAAAATTGATATTTTTTCTGAGCTGGGCGAGTCTTTTCTTTTAGGGTTTATGAAATAAGCCAACTCAGGCCCATATTTCCTTTTATCTTCCCCAACTAAAATGGAGGGTTTCAGCCGTCACCCCCTTTCCTCCATTGTTTCCGGCGGCCACCCCATACCCTACCCTAGCTCCGTCCCTTGTAATAGGGATCTGCTTTCTCAATACATATATAAATTAACGAATTCTGCAGATATAGAGCAATTTGTTGACGTAACAATGGCGGAAATGAGAAGCCAAAAGAGACGGAAGTTGAACGAGGAAGATTATATCAGTGGATTACCGGATGATGTTCTGTTGCAAATACTTTGGAAACTCAACCCATTAGAAGCAGCCAGAACCAGATGGGTTAACCTCTGGGCACTCAACTCTACTTGTTTGAATATCGATGCTGATGCCGACATGTTTGATTGCAAGAAAGATAACCGCATCAACACCCGCAGATTCATAAATGCTGCTAATAAGATC
Source organism: Euphorbia celastroides (assembly GCA_948291685.1). Lineage (NCBI taxonomy): Eukaryota > Viridiplantae > Streptophyta > Magnoliopsida > Malpighiales > Euphorbiaceae > Euphorbia > Euphorbia celastroides. Next base: position 10,992 of record CAOJBJ012608192.1, read on the forward strand.
CTGACCAGTCATCGAGCTCAAACTATCAACCAACTCAGTATTACATATCCTCTGTGTGCTTCTGATACTATCAGCGATTATCAGGAAGTGGATGCTTGGATCAAAACTGCTTCAGAAAAGCAAGTCAAATCTCTTCGGCTACACTACAAACCCTACAGGAGATATAATCCTTATGTTCTACTCTCGCTCGGCTCAATAACCTTCTCCTCTCTTAGCACTCTCAGCTTGAGTTTCGCATCCTTAACCTCCCGAGTGATCGAGAGATTTTTATTCAATTCTCCCAACCTTGAGGTGTTGTCTATCACAGAGACTTGTGGTTCTATGAATCACTTGAAGATCCACGGTGAATCCTTAAAGCTGAAGCGCCTTGAGCTCATTGGTAATGACATCAGCTGTCTCCAACTGTCTGCACCAAAATTCGAATCTTTCACCTTCAGGCACGAGAATTAGTTTCGATAACACTCCCTTACTTGCGCAATTGTCCTACAATGAGTGGGATTCGTGCTACACTATGTGTGATTACTGTACCATACTTTCTCAGCTGGAGACACTTTCATTGACTCTCTCCGGCTATTTATTTTTTGCTGTTGAAATCCCGCATTTCCCTTCACTAAAAAACCTCAAGCAAATGCATTTGACATTCAGTATGGACCCAAAAGTGGGGTTACCATTGTTTTTCGGGTTGTTCAAGGCTGCTCATGCTCTGTCTAATTTATCTCTGGAACTGAAAAGCATGATTCCTCCAGAACTAGTACTTGAGTATGCCGGTGAGTGTCTGGACCATAAGTTTGTTAAGGAGGTTCAAATCGATGGTTTCAATGGGCACAAAGGCGACCAAGAGCTTCTTATATGTATAGCTAAGTCTTGTTCATTACTCCAGAGGATAAGACTCCATCCAAACCCATTAAGGGGTATTATACGGTTCTTAGACCTCGAGGATGTCAAACGTGTTGCTTTGGAACTGGCATCTAAGCTACCTTAAAAGGAGCTGGAGATATTGTGGGAACCAAAGGATCCCCAAACATGGAAAGACCGAGGGCTGGAAGATTTTTAAGTCCGCTGTTCCACTAAATGATTTTAGCTGTTGTTTTGTACTTTCGATGCTGCTAAATTCGAGAACTGGAGATATTGTTGGGTTTGATTATTTGGACGATATCTGATTTGGCACTGAAGTGTGGACTGCACATGATTGCCTCTAATTGAGGTTGCTTTCATTTTCAATAAACAAATGGAGAAAATGGGGGAAAATGCGGGCATACCGTACGATTATGGACGGCTAGATAGTGATGCTTATACGTTGAATTTCTGATTCAAAGATTTAGACCACAAGGATAAGGAGAAGAAAAGAACAGAACAGAACAGTTGTTTGATCCAGGTTTGGGTTGTGGAGATTGGATCATTTTGCTAATTGCTAGTTCTATTCAGCAATTTTCATTTTGGGTCCTACATCTGTTTAGTAAATCATGTGTGATGTTTGGAGTCTTTTTCAATTAATGCTCGGAGAAGTTGTATACTGTGACAAATTGAATGGAAATTGTTGCCTATTTTTGCAAATGGGTACTATGCATTTTGAGATTTAAGTTGAAAATTTGTAAAGTTTGATCTTGATGTTGCTCATCACAATACTGAGTTTAAAGGTAGGATCAGATCTCTTGGAATCACTAACTCTAAGTTCTGTAGAGTTTGGAGCCTTTTCAACTAAAACTCAGTGTAGCAGTGAACTTTGACAAATGGGAAAATTACTACCGCCTATCTAGTTTTTAGGTGCTTAACATTTTTAACTGTACTGGTTAAGTAGGTTGGATTATTTTAGCTTTGTCTCAACAGGACACTGAATGTTGTTGTGGTATAGAATCAGAAGTTATTTCCTTTGATCTCTTGTATTCACCAACTCTTAATTGTTAAGAAAAGATCTGATTTTGACTCTGTAATGCTTGATATTCGATGTTGTTTGAAATAATGTTTGATGAAGTAATAGACTTTGACAAATTGAAAGAAATCGTTTCCTATTTTGGGTATCAGATGATTGGCATTAATTGGGTTGGGTGCTCTTTAATCTGGCAGGAAATTTACGTAAAACCTTAATTGGGATGAACAGATTCTACTAGTTTACATAATTGTATTTCAGAATGAATGCTTTCAAAGGCTGCCTTTGCTCGGAAAACCCCAAAAAACAAGTATATAAAGATTCAGTCAAACTTGCTTCTGAGACTCCATGTAAGTTGGAAATTTGCCGAATTTGGTCCTATTGTTTTAGTTTCAATTGTGTAAAATTGGTACTCTTTATTTTAGTTACTGTGAATGAAATTGAGGCTCTATGTGATCTATTTAAGAAGCCGGGTGGTTCCATAGATAATGATGGCATTATTAAAAGGAACCTCCTTTTTGCCATCTAACAGGAAGCCGGGTGGTTCCATAGATAATGATTGGTACTCTTTATTTTAGTTACTAAGGTTTAATTGAAGGCCCAATGCTACAAATGCTAATTTCTTTTTTCTTTTTATCCTTCTAACAGGAAGATTTCTTACATGCACTTTTTAGGGATAGCAATAAGAGTAACCTTTTTGCAGACAGGGTAACTTATCCAA
>CAOJBJ012609103.1:0-11037 GCA_948291685.1 Euphorbia celastroides
TCACAGAATTAGGCAAAGGAAAGCCAAGGTTCTATTCAACTCCAGAAGTGATAGCCTTCTGTAGGAAATGGCGCCTTCCAACAAATCATGTTTGGTTATTCTCAACAAGGTGCATATTATACCTGCATGATTTTTTTCAACAGTGGGATTAGTCATTGAAGTGGTATTTCTAATTATTGTTTGTTATAAGTAGTCTGTTGCTTTTCTCTTGAAGGAAGTCGGTCACATCTTTCTTTGCGGCTTATGACGCACTATGTGAAGATGGAACATCAACCACAGTATGCAAAGCTCTTGATGAAGTTTCTGATATTTCTGTTCCAGGTGCTTCATTTTTATCACTTCAGATGCACTTTATGTCTTTATCGAATCCTTTTTTCAATTGTTGCTGCACTTACGGCACAGAATTTCAGTTAGGTTGGGATCTTGAAATTATCATTTCAGAATTAGGAGCATCTGCTCCATGTGCAATGTATTGTCAAATTATTGTCCTTAGAGAGTGATTGTTTTGCACGCGGTCATTTTGATAATTTATAATTCATAGAGATTTGCGTTGAACATCTTTTTTTAAAAAATTAGCGATGGATTTATACTTGGTGTAAGTAACACATTGCTGAAAACTGCTGCTTTTTTCTGTTTCCTACTTCAGTTTACCTTTAAAGTGTCACCATTGGTTCCAGCACTGAACTTCTTATCTCCATCATTGTCTCTTAATGCTGCACTAGGGTTGATGTCATAAATGATTCTCTCAAATGTTTTCATCAAAAGCTTCAAATTAATTAGCAACCTACATGACTTTTCTTCATTCATTTTTCTAGGTATTACTGGAATTACTATTTACAAGTTAATAGTGACTCCCCCCTTTCAATGCAGGTTCAAAAGATCATATTAAGGTGCAAGGTGAAATCCTGGAGGGCCTGGTGGCTCGCATTGTGAGTCATGAAAGCTTAAAACACATGGAGGAGATCTTGAGAGAAAATCCTCCACCTCCAGCTGAAGGAGGTATGCTGCTTTACATCGTGTATGGAGGGGATTTTCCTCGGTACTTGTAGCTTCACTGTGATATTACTCTTTTAATTACATTAGATTCTCCACCCATGTTATTAGCTAACATGCTTGGGATTGATATCGTAATTTGATTTTCAAAAATTATTGGGGCAAGGAGGGCACTGGAACTGTAACTTAATTTTAGTTTAAATGACATGTTTGGGGACTTTGCCTTCATGCTATTAGAGACAAGTTTACATGGAAGCTTATAAAATTGATGGCTATAACTATCACACGATCTTCTAAAATATTTGCTGCGTGTCTGTTTTGACAAGGTTCAAAACGATAGTTGTATTGATTAGCATAACATTATGCTGAGAACAGGCAATTGGTATAGCTCAAGTTCGAATGTGGGCTATTGCTCCAGTTAAATCCGTTCAGTAAATGTGTGTAAATTGAACTTTCAACTCCATAAATATTTTTAGTCTCCATTCTTTTGTTTAGAATGATGGAATTTCCTGACTGCATGTCGTGTAAAAAGAAAAGGACAAATGTTTCCTGAATTTGCTATTCTTTAAAGTGGGCTATTGTAATTAAAAATTAGCAGTATGGAAAGTGCTGTCTGTGTAATCAGTCATCATCGGCTTAGCAAGGGTTTCACTGGAAGTGGACTGTTTTGTTTCCTGTCTCCTGCTAAGGATGTTTTCAAATTTGCTTCTGTAGTTCTATGGATGTCAGTAATTTGAAGGTTATGTATGTCGATGCTTCTCTTTTCTCATAAATTTTGCATAATTTGTTGTGCATGTAATTGGAATTGCATCCAACTAACCAATAACTTCTTTGTTTGCTAATCAATTGCCTTTTGCGAATAAATATTTGAATTTATATGTTGATGAACTTAGTTCGAATTGTTGTTTTATTTTCTGGAATTACATTCTTCCTTCATTCTTCAGCTAGCCTTGATTTTGGACCAAGTCTTCGGAAAATTTGTGCTGCGAATAGGGCTGATGAAAAACAGGTGACTTGATTAATATTAACTTGAATATTTTAATATGCTTTAGATTCTGGTACATTTAAAATATACTTTTTGGTGGCATTCGAAAACAGCATCTTTAGTTTAATTTGTTTTACATGAAAATACCATTGCAGCAAATAAAAGCACTGCTTCAGAGTGTTGCTTCTTTTTGCCCTGACAATTCAGACTGGTTTGGAATTGAAGGTGGTGATACCCAGTCTAGAAATGCTGATAGATCTGTGGTTACAAAATTTGTACAATCTCATCCTGCTGATTTTTCAACCTCCAAATTGCAGGCAAGGCTATTTAACATATGCGCGGGAGCTCATAATATTGGTTTGTTAATTTGATCTATCCTTTTCACATGATTATGCTGTTACTTAAATGAAACAGGAAATGATTCGCTTATTGAAAGATAGACGCCTTCCTGCTGCAGTTAAATGCTACCACAACTTCCATGAAATTGATTCTGTATCAAGTGATAACCTATTTTATAAGATGGTCATTCATGTTCACAGTGACTCGGGATTTCGGCGATACCAAAAGGAGATGAGGTTTTCTTGGGCATGCATTTATATTATTGGTTTGAACTGGTGTTTATGATAAATGGTTTTTCCATCTATATTTATGATCTGAATTGTTATCTTAGGCACAAGCAAGGACTATGGCCATTATATCGAGGTAATAATTTTTAATACTGCTTGTTATCTTCAATTTCGAAAGTAATCTTGGAGTAGACTTGTTTTTCTATTTCACTCTTAGTTTACTTTCTGGTAATATTGATAAAACTTAATTTTCAAAGTAAACCTGAAAAAATTGACATCTTAAATTGGAACACTATTGGCACATGCATGTGCTAATACTCCATCTAGATACCTGGACTTGGCTTTTTCTTATGAGAAATCTTCAATTTTTCAAAGAAGCATAGTAGAAGATAGTTGGTTTTTGTTCATTTGATTTGTTCATAGTGTATCTCCACTTGAATATTTAATTTTATATGCTGTTTCTGATGTGTAACTGAAATTTGAAGTTATAATCAGTTGTTTTGCATCTCTTTCATATTAAAATTAGTTGCTCTCGTGTGGAGTTAAAGTACAATGAGTTGAAAGTGGAGATCAGGGGAAACTGGGATGTGGACGTGTTAGAAGGGTTTGTAAGAAAGTCGGGAGTGGGTTCTTCATAAGTTGCAGGAAACATATTTGACACTCGTATATTTAATCAGGTTTTTTTGTTGATATCAATTTATTCAAGGCTGACAAGGAGAGAGCTGCCGAAATTGCAAAACACAATTGCATGAACAAAACTGTTAATGATGGTGAAATCTCATCAAGCAAAGATGGTTTGGCTGATGATGATGCCAATCTGATGATAAATTTTAAATTTCTTACATACAAGGTACAGTTCCTGCAAGAGATCTTCTTGATTGATATTGAAGGTATGAGTTGGTCCCGCTGTGTGTGCGGATAAAAATTTTCGTGAAATGCTTTATGCTAATTATGCTCTAGCTGGGTTCAAGTTTTTTTATTATTGTCAAAGAGTCGCTGAACACTTACCTGATGTCTCCCTAATGCGTGGTTTTATAAAATTGGCACCATGTGTGGTGCAATGCTTGGGGGGATAATTGATTGTCTGATGTAGAAATTTGTCATAAGGAGAGTGAAAAGTAGTGTCCTTTTGTTTATGGTCTATTTTAAGAGTTTTTTGAAAGGTTATTGATTGTCATTTGATATGTTTGGATGGATCATCCATGTTAAATTCTTCTCTCATCTTTAATTTTATCTTTTCTCCTCCGATCAAAACTATTGATAGAAAGATTGCTGCTGATTGGAATGAGCAATATTTATTTCTTTTCCTTGTAACAACTCAAGTTCTATTCTGGTATGTATGGTTATTTCTACTACCTATTCTCAGTATTTTATTTCTGTTCTTCATATATATTGTATCACACAGATAAGAACCTTTCTGATCCGCAATGGTTTGTCAACGCTTTTCAAGGATGGTCCTTCTGCTTACAAGATCTACTACCTTAGGTATGGTTTCATTCTTTTTGTAGTAGAGGGCAACAAAAATCTTTAACGCAAAGCTTTTCGTACTTTTTGTATCCGATGGTTCTGATAAACATGTCAATTTTTTTGGAAACCAGTTGAGCCAACTATTTCTTCAATTTGTGGCCATTATAAGGAATGTCACTAAGCAACTTATCACAAAATCATTCCATTTTTATTTACAACTGGTTTTTTAAATTTTTGTGAAATGTCAATATACGAAGGTAATCTGCTGACTTAGTCACTTTGAGTTTGGTGACCTGGATATCTAATTTTCATCCTTTTCATTGAAACATTGTTATCTAGTAACAATGCTGCTCTCTTTGAATTGAAAAAGTGGTAAAATGTTCAAAGAAATTGTTATATGATCTTGTCTTAGTCGCATAATAGAAAACAATTTAAAGAAATCATAAGGCAATTAGAAAATTATTTGAGGTGAAATTTGTTCGAACGTGACAGAAGGTTGAGAGATGAAACTAATTGTTTTTTTTTTGTGTGTGTGAAGGACTATGGTGTATGTAGTAGTAAGTTTATCGAATTACCAAAAGGATTAGGATACCTTGTAGTGCTAGTATTTACTTATAGTCCACATACATTTTTCCGATACATTTCTTTGTCCTGATTACAACTGGAATTGGAATAGAAATAGAGAGAGAAAGATGAGGAGAGAAGAGAATTAGACTGGAATAGAAGATAGAGGAGAAGAAACATAATGGAGAGAATAGAAGAGAAAATATAGAGAAAGAAATATTCTTGATTAATCTTGTTATGAGTTCACAGGCTACACATGTGGTATTTATAACAAAACCTATAACTGACTAGTAATGGCATAACTTCCCCTAGGCTATTTTACCTCTCGATACCTGACATTCTTCTGTTCGAATATTTGTGATTTTGTGAGTACAAAATCGCTGGCTTTTGGATTTTATCTATTTGGAGTCACCATATTTCTGTTTCCATTTTGTGAATTTCAAATTTATATTCATGTTGCAGGCAAATGAAAATATGGGGGACCTCAGCTGGAAAGCAGAGAGAACTCAGCAAGATGCTTGATGAATGGTATGGTCATTTGTGCTTCTTCATGCAGCCTGAATATTTCATGCTAATAATTGCTATTTAATTCAGGGCTGCTTATATTCGAAGAAAATATGGAAAGAAACAACTGTCCTCCTCTCTATACTTGAGCGAAGCCGAGCCTTTTCTTGAACAATATGCAAGTAGAAGCGCAGAGAACCAAGCTCTGATTGGATCTGCTGGGAATGTAGTTAGGGCTGAAGATTTCCTGGCTATTGTGGAAGGAGGCGTGGACGAGGAGGGTGATCTTCAAGCAGAGCGGGAGGTGGCCCCTCTAAGCCCTAGTCCCTCAGTGAGGGACGCTGTTCGAAAGAATGAGGGGTTAATTGTTTTCTTTCCTGGTAAGATAACATACTTTTGCTATGAGCTTTGGGGAAGGATTCATGGTCTCCTATAGATTGCTGCATTTGGTAGACTACTCCCATTTTTTCAAAATGATGCATGATTGCTAATCGTTAGCATTATTTCTAAATTTTTGGAATTATATGTTTTGTAGAAATGCCAGTTCTTGAAATTATTGCATTCTATTTGGTAACTAAGGTACTTGATTTGGCATGTGCTTGCGCATACTTGACAAATAATCCAATTTTTAGCATATACACTTTGAAATAACATGGTTGGAATAAGCAATTGGGAATATACATGGTCTTCTCTTGCTTATTTGTTTATCTTAATGATATTTCAATTTTGATGCAGGAACACCGGGTTGTGCAAAGTCTGCACTTTGCAAGGAATTACTAAATAACCCTGGAGGACTAGGAGATGACCGCCCGCTCCACAGTTTGATGGGCGACCTTGTCAAAGGTATTTTATGGTACAAAATGTTATTTAGCATTCCGAGAAGATAAAAAAAATTATCATTTTGTAGCATTTTTGTTTGTCCCTCTCGTATATGCATTAACCTTTGATTGCATAACATATTTATGCTTAACAAATTTAAGGTTTGCATACTGGACATTAAAAACAATATAATCATTGCTTTTGCATTCTATGTGGATTCTGTTCTGTTGATATCTGTTGTGAACTCATGATGAACTTCATGAGTTTTTGATGTCCTATTGCATTTTGTGAACCAAATCTTCAATTGAAAACCAATTTAAAAACATTGAGGTACCTTTTCTTATAAATGGATGACTATTAGGTATAATAAAAATGAACGTTTGAAACACAACAGGTTAAGAAAATTCAGAATGAACTTGTATGGTAATTTTCACCTTTCATTTTGGGCCATTGCATTTGTTGTTCAACTTGCAAGTCGCATAACATAACTAAATTATCATGAGATACTGGATGAACTTACAAGTTGAGTTAGACTGGTTCAAAAGTTGAAGTTTTAGGGCTCATGTGACCAAAAAAAGTTCATTTAGACATGTCTTATACTTTCTCTGGTGGAATGTGTTATTTTACTTGTATCTGGATGACGTTTACTAATCTACGTAAATAATTTGCTAGTTGGGAAGAACAATTTCTGGAGCCCTTTCAGTATATTACCAAAAATTTAGTAGAGTTGATTGAAGTCATTTATTATGACTTTCTAGTCCGTGATGGTGAAGGAAAAATGTGAAATGTGTCGGTCTGTATCAATTATTGTTGACAAAGCACTCAAGAGCATAATGGCTACAATGCCTGATTTTGGTGCTTATTGTTGAGTTACTTCTAAGTTCAGTTCCCAAATGTGGATCATTCTTCTAGCATTTATGATCCATTCATATTCATATTTGTTGTTCAATATCATATTTGCCGTGGTATTGAATCTAAATAATAATTTATATTATTTCCTTCTTCAATCAATAACTATTGAAATGTGAATTTGTGCATGGATAAAGTTATTTGTTTAGCTCCCTGATTTAAGACTTTGTATAAGGGTTTTGTCTTCTGAAACAGATAATGTTTTCTCCTTGTGATAGGAAGGTATTGGCAGAAGGTGGCTGATGAACGCCGCAAGAAACCATATTCTATAATGCTTGCTGATAAAAATGCACCAAATGAAGAAGTCTGGAGACAGGTAACTCCATTGCCACCGGCCTGATGAGAGCTTAGCATTTTTCTCTGATGGTCCATAAAAAAGATCAATCCAGTGAATCTAGTCTGACTTTTTGATAGTTTCCTGTTGCTGGTGTTATACTTATTCTGTAGTTTGAGCGAAAGCTTGGAACCTAGATTTCAAATTTCACACTTGGCAACCATTGTATTGTTTGTTTGTTGTCGCATACATCTGTAAATAGGCTGATACTTTTGTATTCACTTTCCTATTTCAACTCTGATTGAGTATGTTGTATTCCAAACCAAATTTCCAATAGAACATGTTCTTCCCATTTTCTCTTCTTCCTGGGTTCTTGACATGCGGGTCTGGTAGCTCTGGTTGATTTTGTGTTGTATGATAGTTCTTCCAAAAGGAATTTATTAAAATGCACTGTATTTTTCTTTTGGTTTTGACATCCATTTTGCATGAACTAGTCCTTCCATAAGAATATTGAGATTTAAGTTCCCTGAATGAGCTTCAACCACCATGAGTTATGATACCCTTATTCCATTTGTTGCAAGATTGAAGATATGTGTCGGAGTACTCAAGCTTCAGCTGTTCCTGTTGTACCTGATTCCGAAGGTTACTATTCTGCTTCTCTGATGTTAGAGCTTTTTACTTGTCTTGTTTTTTTGTGATGCAAATTGCTAATAGATTGATTATGATTTTCTATTGGGCCAAATGCATCAGAGGGTGCGTGAAATAGCCGACTGTTGCCCTGACTTCGAAAAAGCCCCCATTAGCCCTTCAACTTGCAAAATCATACCAGTTTACCCCCTCTAACTTGCAATAACTCACTAGCTTGCCCTGTGTACGCCATGTGTTACAATTCTGGTTGGATAGAGTAAATGACATGTTTGAAAAGTCAAGCCAACACGAATTGATGCTTTTTGTAAAGTTGAACGGGGCAATCTGGTGCATTTTTTCTTAGTTCAGAGGGTTAAGATGAACTACAGAAAGTTCACAGTGGCAGCTGGCTATTTGGGCAAGTTGAGCGGCCTATGATGCATATCGCTCTTTGTGGTATTTGTATTTGGCAGTTTCTGTGATGCTACATTATATTTGTTTTGCTTGATGGCTGCAATGACTATTGTCACTGGAACTCTAGTTTGCAGAAGTCTTTTTTTCCGCGTTGAGAGAAAACCATCATGTGAGGTTCCTAAATTTATGAAATTAGTTAGGAATGAGCATTATGAATTCGTTGTACTTCCTATGGAAGTTATTCTACTTTCAGTATTTGTTAATACTCCCTATACTTATTTGTATGATTTGAGAAAAGTATTTTGTATAGGGTGCAACACTACAAGTTACTGACTTAGGGTGCTGTCACATGTGACAAGTGACCAGCTTTTCCACTCTTTTGCTTCATTACCTAGTGATACAGAGTATTGGGACAGAAAAGAAAATCCATCTCCTTCCTTTCTGATAACTTCTCCTTCACAGGCATAAGTAATTGATACTTATTTGTGTATCTTGAAGTTGCCTTGCCCTTCTTCTGTGAGGCTGTGACTAATTATTCACCCCTATACCTATTCCATATATATGCCTGAATGCTTCGATATATCGTATGAATGAACTCTCATAGATCCTTACTTTTGGTGTCATTACCTGAAATACTTTATTCTTCTATTCCGTTAGAAAAAGCTATTAGAATTTTTAAAAATTTTATTTATCAGCTGTTTAAGTGATAAGTTTGATCAGTTTTTTCTTAACCTATGGTGTTTCTTAACAACTTCTGTTTGTAACTACCCGTTCACTTCAGATTTTTTATATATACATGTCTTTTGGTTTTCATGGTCATCAATTAATCTAGCTGCAGTTTATTGATGATCTTCATTTGCTGCTGAAAATGCAGGAACTGATTCAAATCCCTTTTCTCTTGATGCATTGGCTGTTTTCATTTTTCGTGTTCTGCAGCGATCTAATCATCCAGTAATTCTTATCTTTATTGAAACTTCTCTGTTTCCTCTTGAAAATTTATAGAGCATAAGTGACATTGTTCTCCTGAACTTTCAACTTTTGAAGGGCAATCTGGACAGAGGATCTCCAAATGCCGGTTATGTGCTGCTAATGTTCTATCATCTTTATGATGGCAAGGTATCTTTTCATTGAGACAATGTAGCTGCAAATGTCTACAATATAATATTTACAATTATCCTGCTGGAACTTTTCAGAGTCGAACTGAATTTGAAAGTGAATTAATTGAACGTTTTGGCTCACTGGTGAAGATGCCATTGCTGAAATCAGATAGGTAAGGCACCTAACCTAAGTATTCTGAATTATGCTTTTCTGTGTATGTAGTAATTTTCACTAGTGCTCTTCTGCCAAAACCTGCATATGAAAATTATCACTGTGGCATGTGCTGAATCTTGAAGTTCTTATAGTGCGCATTATATTCAGGAATAATTTTTTCTGTCAAATAAGCTACTTGCTTAATGACGTCTTTTCCTAGACATACAAGGACATGAGGTTGAGAATTGGCATAGAGTGTGAGCATCAGGTGATTTAGTTTTTTCTGCGTCTGAAGGGTAGCAAACGTCTTTTTGTCCTTCCAGTTTGGCAGGTCTGTTCAGAATCAAGCATTCAATACCTTGCATCTTATCCTTTCAGCTGTCATATCCCCTGTTACAACCCCTTTATCTTGCATAAACATTCCACACACCAAACTATATTTTTGTGAACCAGAAGAAGACTTGATTATGCAAATATTTCTTTACATAAAATGGCAGCCCTCTGCACAAAGGGCTCATGCTCCAATAGGTCAATTGTAGGGAGCCTCCCTTGACTCATATTTGAGTGGCTGATTTCAGGGCTTGAACCCATTACTTATATTTCACACGAAGGCAACTGTCCTGTTTCTCAAGGGCTCTCCTTCATATCTAGGCTGATAACTAATCTAATTTCAATTAGGGATTCCACACTATGGAATCTCATTCTCATGACACTACCGTGAGGATAAAAATATTGCTCGGCACTTACTCCATAGATTTCCTATCTATAGTTTATTTTCTAGTTCTTCTATGAGTCATTGTCAGTCTGACTGTTACACTAATTGCATCACGGCTCAAGCTTTCGTACTCGATATTGTTTGATCAATTAATCATGAACTAAAAGCAGAATGGCAATTTGTATAAAAAAAACCTATGCAACGCTGTTTCCGAACATATTTTATGCGGGTAACGGGGTAAGTCATGATCTAACATATTTTGTGCGCGTAAGTCATGATCTTTATGATAATCACCACTCTAACTTGCACATTTGAATGAAGGGGTTGAAAAGTGCCCCAAAAGTGTGATGGTACTGTGGTCATTGTTGATTTGCGATTTATGATTTGTCTACCTTAGCAAGAAGAGTCAAGAATCATATTTCATTCTTATGGACGTTGGTTGAGCTTCATTGACAAAGAAGTGTTGCATGATATTTGTTGGTCCCCTTGAGCTAAATAACACGTGTCAGAGGGAGGTGAATGACTTTTAGCGTTTTAAAACAATTTAAATGCAGTCTTTTAAAAAGTTTTAGTTTCGTCCTCTCTGATCAGCGAGTTACTGTATCCGCTGATACTGACACTTGCGTGCTGAGAAACTTTAGTCTCAGCGAGCGTTTCAGTGATAAGGATTAGTATGCTTGATGAGTGCAGCACTGGAGTATCAGAGACCTGAGATCTCAGTGGGTTAGGGTTAGTTATGAAAAGCAAAGTAAGAATATATCACCAGCGCGATTTATCCTGGTTCGGCAGCCCGTGCCTACTCCAGTCCCCGGATACCCTCTCCGAGCTTTAATCCACTAGTGCCTCCTTATCGGCGAAGAAGCCTTCTTACAGAGATTTCCCAGAGAATGAGTACCCTCCTCTTTCTCCTAGTCTCTAACCCAACTGTTGGATACCCTCTCCAACAGTC
>CAOJBJ012610680.1:0-11666 GCA_948291685.1 Euphorbia celastroides
GATAAAAACTCCAAACTTCATAAATATAAGCATTCAATGTTTTTGTCTTCTTCAAAGTAAAATGAGAGAATGGGAGAATGAAGCAGAAAACTAAGTAGAATATGATAAAAGATAGATGTCAAAACAAACAACTAAGTACCATACTTAAACTAAGGGGAGAGAAAGTCCATGGATTCTCACACAAGCCTGCAAAAAGATATCCCCTGAATTAAAAAATTCTAAACTAGGATAATACTACTTGCTAGAGTGTAAATAACCCATATGGGTTAGCTTAGTCCAAAAGACAAAAAGTACATAAAGTCCAACTACTTTTTCCATCAAATCACACCAACTTGCTTCATCCCATGCCCTAGGACTGTTAGCTGTCAACTTCCCAAATCCATGCGGCTTTTTCTGCGCCTCTTCTCAGCTCCCATTCTGCTCCTTCTTCTTTTCCGCCAAAGCTCCATTTCAGCTTGTGATCCAGCTTGTCCCTCCATTCAGCTCACATCCTGCATACTTATAATATCCATCAATAATTTGGCTCAATTAATCAAAGTTTCAGCAGTATTTTTCATTAAATCATGACACTAAATTACACCCTATCAGCCGTTATCAAAAACACCCTCAATCTAAAAATGGTTAAATGATGACGTGGCAAGGGACATTTTTGTCAAATCACACATTTTAACCCATTTACCCTAGAAACTAAACCCTAATGTCGATTAACCAAACCCTAATGCCCATTAACCCTAACTAAAAACCTAACCCTAATTCTCCTTACTGCCGGTGCCGGCGACGTCGCCGGGAAACTTGCCGGAGCCGCTCTTCTCAGCCCCTATTCTCGCTGCCGCTTGGCCTCTTCCCCTTTTCTCGCCGCCGTTATCAAAATCCCAGCGTTTCTTCTTCATAGATCTTAACGTGTTTTTGCAATCCAAATCCCAGTCCAACGTGATTTTCCTAATTGTTGTTGATCTGAACGTGTTCTTGAACGTCATAGATCTCGATTTCCTGACGACAAGAAATAATAAAAAACGACATTCAATTTCAAACGACGTAGTTTTCCGACGGGTTTACATTTTTCTCGCCCAAAAAATGACGCGATTCTCCGGCGAGAAACCGACCAATTATCAACGCCCAGAAATCCGGAGAAAATGTCAGATCCGAACGGCGGGATCACATTTCCGACATTGCTAGCTTTTTCCAGCGTTTTTCCGACGCCGAGCTCAAATGCGACTGGTTTCGGCATTTTTTCAACCCAGATCTAACCAGGCATTTGAGGTCGGGTTGAATTTCGCCGGGATTTCGACGGTGGTCTGGGCTGAGGTAAACAGTGATGAGAAAAGGGGAGGAGACCGACGGGAACAGTAGAGGGGAGAGAGAGGTGTGAAACGAGCGGCGCTGGCGAGTTTATTGTCGGTTTTGGGACCGTCACCGAAATCGCGATTTTCCGACGATAGCAGCTAGGGGGCTAGGGTTAAGGGTTATTGGGTTAGGGTTAGGGTTGATATTTGGGTATTTAGATTTGGTTCTTTGGATAAATGATTTTTTAGGTTAAAAGTAGTAATTTGACAAAAATGCACCTTGTCATGCTATTATTTTAATTGTCCACGTCATCACTTAACCATTTTTTAGACGGAAAGGTTGTTTTTTATAATGGTGCGAAACCTCGAGGATACTTTTGAGAAAAAAAACCTCAAGAATATTTTTAGAAAAGACGAAATCTCAAAAGTTGTTTTTTAAATTTACCCTTCTAATGAGATCCGTTTCAGGTTAAAGCAACGAGTAGCTTACATCAATCAGATTGCAGACCCATATGATGTCTGATCCTACGGCTGGTATCACATTGGAGTTGGCCCTCTGTTTTTCCTAGATATCACGTGGGGTGGGCACACACTAAATTTCTTCCAACACTTGCGTAACCATAAACAATCACTCGTACCTTGTAGTAAACTCACTCATCGGGCGGGCTGGATTGCACTTGATCGAAATTCTTATTAAAAACACTAATACAACTGTAAACCACATTCACAGTTTATATATTAGGCTTAGCACGAGCCGAAAAGAGTGGATAATCTGACTTGTGAATCAATCTACTTAATACAGATTAAATGTAAAAATGTTACAATGCTTTTGAACGAATCATATTGGAATTGAAGTGCGTTTTGTCATCCTCTTACACACCTTTTTTCTTTAATTATCGGAAAAAGATTTCTCTTTTAGAGTTAAATTAAAGAGAGATTGACATAAAACTAGTAAAAGAACAATTTTGTGAAAACTATGTAGTAAATTTTGGCCATTCAAAATTAGATTAATGGTTGGATATTATTAAAATGCTTTTTAAAATTATTTTTCAACTTTAGAAAATTCTAATCCTTAATTATCTATTTGTTTTATACGCACATAAGTTTGAAGCTTTCTCAATTTGTTTTGAAAATATTTCTATATTTTCTCGAATTTGGTGTACTAATGTTCTTCTCTTTATTATTCCACATGTATGAACACATGTAACACAATTAATGAAACACACAAAAGAGCATCAAACCTGAAAAAAGAGTTTTTCCATTTATACCATCATTATCAGTATTATTTGGATATTTTAGATTTGTTTTCCAAGAACTCTATACCCTTCTATCGCCCTCCAAAGATTCAAAATTGAAAATTTTTTCAATCAAGACACTTTGATATTGAGTTACTTGTAGTGGAGGTTAAGTTTTTTTATGTTGAATATAAAAGAGGAATGAAGTTTAGAGTTTTATGTATCGACCTATAAAAGTTTAGAGTTATCGGATTGGTGATGTGTGTCTTTTCTAAATTGAATTTTTATTACAAACCCGTTTTTTTTAATTCAGGTTAATTGAGTAGTACAAAGCGCATTCAATATCTGGGAAACAGAAAATGTGATATACCCATTCACATGTCCTTTCCTACATATTACATATTGTAATGCACAAGTGAGGGAAACATAATCAATCAAGAGAGAATTTAAGCAGTGAGAGAAAAACAAAAAAAATAACCACTTATGAAGAATCGAAATATAAAATATTAAATGATACGTATATATATATATATATATATATATATATATATATATATTATTCACAAAATTTGCACATGTTAAATATAAAAAGGAACTTTTAGAAAGGAAACCCATAATTATTTGAATGAAGTAAGAAATGGAAGACACTTGGTTGCTCCAAATTTGATGATGATCTTACTAAATGAATATTTTTTTATTTTAAAAGTATTCAGTTATTTCGACACCGGCAACTCGTCGGGAAATCACCGGTAAACCAAAATTTCGGCGAAAACCCTTCTCCGGCGCCGTAATCTGTATCCTCTTCGCCCCCTTCTCTTCCCCCTTCAATCCACTTACGGCAACACCCCGAACTCCGTCCAATTCCAAATCTGATCGTTTTTTCCGTCCAAATCTAGACCCTTTTTCGTCAGTTTCTCTCCCCCCGCTCTTTACTTTCAATCTCACATTCTCTCGCCGGAAAACGAGCAAAACAGATTTTCAGATCTGGTCCAGCCGTTTCTCCTCTTCTCCGGCGAGTTTCACTGCCCCTCTCTCTAGTTGAAATCAAAATCGTTTTCGTTTCAGATCTAGCCGGATTTTGTTTCAGATATGAGTCGGAGTTCTTTTCACCGTCGATTTGCTCATCGTGAAACTCGTCGATTAACGCTGAATTTCTGATTTGTGAAACTCGTCGATTTGCTCTGAATTTCTGACCGTGAAACTCGTCGATTTGCTAGAGAGAGAGAGGATAGAGAGGAGTCGCCGGAGAAGAAGGGTAAATGGCCGGAAAAGCAAAGCCTTCCTCTCGACGGGATCTCTCTAGTTTTATGGACGCCGCCATCCAAAAAAGATAGAGAAAATCCGGCGAAGTCGCGATTCCGGCGACACTCCGGCCGGATTTACGGGTTAGCCGGAAAGTCGCGATTCCGGTGACTCTCCGGCAGAGGCGCCGGTGAGGGAAAGAATGAGGGTTAGGGTTTGAGAGGGTAAAAGGTAAATGGGTATTTGGGTGTCTAGGTTAGGATAAATGGGTTATTAACATGAATTGACTATTTTTTCCTTATGCCATGTCAACAGTTCACGTATGTTGGATGGAAATTGTGTTTTTAATAACGGTGCAAATCTTAGGGGTGATTTTGATTGATTTTAAACTTTAAAAATGTTTTCGATAAAAGTCGAAACCGGAGTTTTTGAAGTTTTCCCTTATAACTTTTATGCAAATGTAGAACACATTGTTTAAGGGAGGGTGATAAAGAAAACAACAGACCACCAAATACCTAACCGTTAGAAAATGAGTGAAGTCTTCCCACACAAGTAAAGTTAGTTGAAGCAGTTGGCTACCTCAACTCATTGAGTGACAAATTAGCCATCTCTTTCTCTCTCTTTCATTGTCCAAATAAAAAAGAAAACAAAATTTAATTTTTATGAAAATTCCATCCCCACAACACAAAAGGAGAGTGAATCCAAAGTTATATTCATCCCCTCAACCAACTCTCTCCCTTTCCTTCTACTTCTTTTTTATGAATATACACACAGACAAAGACCCCTCAAACTAAAGAGATAATAAAGACACTGTTTTTATTTACACGGCTATCAAAGTTTTGTAAGAAAATCAAATTTAGCAAAACATGCTCTGTAACAAAGGAGAGGGAAGCTAAACTCACAGTATTACCCGCCTTCTCCTTCTCTAAGGTAATTCTTGTTCTTTCTTCTTCTATTGATTTGGGTATTCACGTGATCTGTTTTTGTGGGTATGTTTAGTTGAACTGATCCTGTTTGTTCCATAGTGTTTTAACATGTTTAATTTCTCATGTTTTCTCTGCCTAGTGTAAGATTTTGTGTTTTCTTTGATCTTTCCGACTCTTAAATTATTACTTTTCTTGGATATTTCTGCTTTGTTTCTATAGATGATTTGGCACCTGCACTAAATAATACAACTACAACCCTTCATCTCTGTTTTATTTTTATTGTTTTGCTCTCTGTTGGGTTGATTATTTTTCCTTGAGGGTTTGGACACATTTACAAAGAAGAACAACAAAATTTTATCTTCGCAATTAAATTAAACACAGAAGTTTATATATATATCTTAAAAAAATTCTGCAATTGACAATATCTTCTTGCTTGTATGTGTTTTTTCTTATAATTACCCGTATATTTCTCTAATATGACCCTTAATTGATACTTCTCTTTGTTTTAAAAAAAATTTTATAACTCAGTTTGAGGGTTGATCTGTTTTTCTCTGCAGCCCATTTATTATCTATTTCATTTCCTCAAATATAATTAATTTTCTGACATCATCAGTCGTCCAATAAATGCTTAACAAGGCAGTACATGTGTACCTGGGATTTGTAATCCATACAGTTGTTTTAATGAGGGAGGTGGAAGATATCAAGTGTCACCTCAAAATTGGTTAACCTGTATTATTTTCTCTCACGAGTTAATGCACAAAAACAGACACACATATCACATTTATTTACAGGCACATGCAAAATACAAAATGAGTCAATGCAGTTAATAGTGTAGAGACAGTAATGCTACGAACATGGGGAAGAAAGGCAGGTGGTTTTCTGCTATCAAAAAGGTCTTTTCGCCCCATCACTCTAAAGACAAACTATCCCCCATTGTAAGTCTAATGAGTACAACCCGATTTCTTATTACAAAAAACAGTGTGTTGCCGTGTATACTTTAAGATTTTGCATTGCAGGAATCTGACAGGAGAAGCACAAAAGAAAAGAAGAAAGGGTTAGCAAAACATAATTCATTCATTCCCCTTTTCAGAGAACCGAGTAGCATTGAAAAAATCCTCGATGAAGCCGAGAGAGAGCATAAGCTAGTTTTCCAACCACCAACTGCAACCGAGCAGCCAAAAACTCCGCCTTTTGTACCAAAAGCCGCTTCCCCCAGAGCTGCAACTCCAAAGGCTGCTTCGCCTAGGCCAGCCTCTCCTAAAAATGTTCATCGCCATAAGGAGATTAACTACCGAAATCACCATGCTTCGGCTACCAAAATCCAAGCTGCCTATAGAGGCTACATTGTAATTCTCGTCTTTGTGTTCATTTTTATTGTGTTTGATGAAGTGATGATGATGAAAGCTTGAAATTTTGGTGTGATAGGCTAGAAGGAGCTTTAGAGCTCTGAAGGGTCTGGTGAGGCTTCAGGGAGTAGTGAGGGGGCAAAGCGTGAAGAGGCAGACAATGAATGCCATGAAATATATGCAAATGTTAGTGCGAGTGCAGTCTCAAATTCAGGCGCGAAGGATTCAGATGTTGGAAAACCAAGCGAGGCGTAAGAATGAAACGGAAATGGAGAGCATGCTAGGCAAATGGAGTGTGGCGGTAGGTTTTGATGTGTAATTTCGGTTATTTGCTTGTGTTGATGCATTTCCGGTAGTGATATTGTTGAGTGGTAATTTCGGGTCATTTCTATAGTCCGAGGCCGGTAATGAAGATTGGGATGCTAGCTTGCTAACGAAAGAGGAAAACGAGGAGAGATTGCAGAGGAAGGTGGATGCACTTGTCAAGCGAGAACGAGCCATGGCGTATTCATACTCTCACCAGGTAATGCATATGCACTTAACAAAACATTTATAATAGATGTCTAGTAGATGTTTAACAAATATCTATAAGATTTCTAACACATGTCTGATAGATTTTGTAACAAAATTCTAACAAATGTGTTATACATGTACAATGCTTTTTGAAAAAATCTATGTTGTATATGACTGGTGGCAGCTATGGAAATCATCCCCAAGATCAGCACAATCAAATCTAGCCAATGTCCATTCAAACGGATTTCCATTGTGGTGGAATTGGTTCGAAAGACAGCTCCCAACCACAACCAAACCCGACACCCTAACAAACTTCCAACTCACACCAGCAAGGCCACAATCCGAACTAAAACCGAGTCCACGCCCACCATCACCGAGCACCAACAAACAACCCAATTTCGGGCTCGAAACCCCCACACCAAGATCCTCAAAATCTGTTTCACACGTCTCCTCCAGGCTAACCCGAACTCCGGTCCACCAAACTACTTCGCCCTCAAAGCCCTCATTGGGCCTGCCTAAGTACTCGAGAACACGAGCCAATGCAAAAAACTCGCCTTCGCCTTTTAAGGATGACGATAGTTTGACTAGCTGCCCACCTTTTTCTGCACCAAACTACATGACACCAACAGTGTCGGCTCGGGTAAAAGTAAGGGCCTATAGTAACCCGAAAGAGAGGTTTTTGGGAACTCCAAGCAGTGATAAGAGGCGGCTTTCGTTCTCCTTAACACAGGGTATTGGCTCGTTTAAGTGGAACAAAGGGCCGTTCTTTTCGGGTGGAAAGGATTCAAGGTCTCAAAGGGGTGTGGATAAGAATCAGTTGATCCAGTCTGTTGGGAACTTGAGTGTTGATTCAACTGTGTCAATGCCTGCTGCTGTTGGAAGGAAACCGTTTAACAGATTTGTGTGATTTCTTTTTCTGTCATCTGTTTTTAACATTTTCCTTTTGTTTCCATAATTTTTTATTTTGACATTTGTTTTTGAGTGTGTGATGATATGTTGAGAACCGAAATCACTGATTATAATATAATAAAACAAGTAATTTCCTCTGATTTGATAGTAAAAAAAAAATAGGAAAATGATGGTTTGGTTTTTACTCGGTTATTGTCAATAATCACATTTTGCATATTTTTTCAAATCTCTTATTTTGGGTGTAATAGTTTCATCAACTTCAGAATTGATATCCTTATTCAAATAAACCGACCTTAAAAGTTTTGGTCACGAACAAGCTCATTTATTAACGAATAGAGCCTAAACGAGCATTTTGAAAATCTTCTTTGTTTCCTACAGACTGTAAATTTGATGAAAATTTTTTGTGATTGATCAATACAGAAAGGTCCACTCATACTTCTTTTTGCTTTACAGTTGCCATTTTCAATTATTTGTCTACCAAATTGGACCGCATTTGCCGCTGCTATCCTTCTTTTCTTTTCTTCAAATTCCCCCATTTCTACTTCCACAAACTAATAACTGAAACCAAATAAAATATTTTGAACCAAAACTATGCATTACCAAATCAAAGAATTTAACAAATCTTCAGTAGCACCAATAACTTAGAAATAAAATTATTAATATCACGACATCACAATCTCTTGTACAAGTTCATCAAAAATCCAATCCTCGAGGTCAAGAGCTATATCCTCCAAATCCAATCGAAGCTTCAACCAACTTGCGTCTTTCGCCAAGTCTCCAGCCACAATATCATCAACTGATTGCTCCATCTTCGATTTCGAGCTAATTCTTTTCCATACTTCCTCAAGAATACAGCTTCCCTTAGGCAACAGACAAACACTTCGATCAAAGGAGAAATTCTTCGGAAAATAAGCTAACGAGCTTGCATAAATTTGAACTAACGCCTCGTTGATTGAATTGAACAGCAGCCGATGATTACAAGAATCATTCGAACAATGCAAGTAAATCTCTAACTCATTGAACAATGTTGGACTAAGGGGCTGCTCCAATGAATGCCATTTCCCAAGGTACCCTTGTTCAATCAACCCCGAAACTTCAAGCACGTCTTTCACATAATCGAAATCAGCTACTTCTATTTCCGAAAGAAGCAAGTAATTTTCATTATTTGGAAGTGTTTTTTCATCATTTTCGCATCCGGTTTCTTCCTCTGCCATGTTCTCATGAAGCTCACTCTCTTCAACAGCAAAGTTTTCGGTCATTTCATCACCATCCAAAACATTCTTGATTGGAGTCTCTGATCGATGTTCTTCACGTGTTGTCTCGTTTGAAAAAGGGTATAACGATTCGGGATCCTGCAGAGAAAGTCTCCTTTTAAAGGATTTGATTCTAAACCCAAATTCGGGATGTTTGTCCTCATTAGCCAATCTTAAGCTCTTAGACTTTTGCTCATGCAACTTATCCTCCCTTGTAAAACCCGACTCCAACAAATGAGCATATCTGTCCATTGACTCATTCAAAGACCTATGGCTTTCTGAACCATCTTGTTGAGTTGCATTATCCTCCAACATCCCAGAAAAATCTTTTGACGTTTGGTAATTCTGCCTTTTGCTCTCTCTTAGTCCATGTTTTATCTTCTTCATCATATATTTTAAGTGGCTCATAAATGAATGATTTTGCATGCCTTTGTTTGATCCATGGGACAGTTGAGAAGGAGAAAAGCTTGATTCTTCACTAACAGCGAGGACTACTGCATCACTAGCCTGTATATCTTTAGGAATTTGAAGGAAATCCTCTAGGGATTTGGACTCATTCGGATTAAAGTTTTCTCCTTTTCGACTTGACCAAGTTTCCCTCGATTTGTGCTCAAGTGTACTAGGCTTCAAGTGTCTGTTGTTGTTGTTGTCTGGGGACCTGGCCAAAGGAAATGATCCCGATTTCTTCAATCTGGATTTCACATTGGAAGTGACCCTAAAATGGAAGTTGTTTGCATCTTCAACATCTGGATCCTCGAGGATTTCAAGGAACATGTTCTTATTTACTTTAAATATCTCGAGAACATCAGAGATTTCTCTGCTGAGCTTTGTGGAATCTGAGGATGGAACCTGTAATCTAGATTCAGTAGCATCAGCAGATTTATCGAGAATTATTATTGGATTAGACCAATCAGGTGTCGATCCACTGAGGCTATCTGAAGACATTAAACAGCAAGATGAATCAGTTCTCTGCATTTGTGATCTTGCAGACATCTCTTTAGCAATAGCTGCTTTTATTCGGGCATTAGCTGAATTTCTATCAGTTGCGTTGGCATCAGAAGTTTTCAGCTCATCCTAATTATTAAGAACAATTTCGCAACCAAAATCAACAGCCTAAATCAGAAAAAAGGCAATGGCGGAAATTGTAAAAGAAAATCATGAACTCACAATTAATGGGACAACATCAGCATTTAAATATCCGTGTGCTTCATCTGCATAATGCTTGAAAGAAATCGTTTCCGAAAATCCACAGCCTGCAAATAACAAACAAATTAAGCATTACGATGTCTAGGAAATATAGAACAAGTTCATACAGTGCTTACAGAGGGTATGTTTTCCTCTTCTGTGTTTCCTGCGTGAAGAGATTTTTTTGGAACTGTGCCAATTATGATAATCAAGGATATGAAACAAGTGCCTTGTCATGTTTCAAACTCTGAAAAAATCGATTTCAACCAGCAGATGTACTGGAATTCGGTTTCCTGAAAGTAAAACAGTTCAAACCCATGTAAAAGGATCATGTTCAAGTGATCATCAGATAAAACTTAGCAGTTGATTCGAAATCGATATCCATATCTCACCTTTTCACTTGGGAAAATCGTCGAACACTTGGTATGTGATAAAAAAAACAATGCGCTCTAATTGGAAGAAGTAAAAGCGGAAGTAAATTGATTGATGAAAACTCTAAATATAAGGGAAGTTTGAGACGCCAACCATCTAACCAGCAGAGGGACAGCTTAAAAAGGTAAGTAAATTATCAGGCCATGAACTATGAAGAATCTAAGAAGGAGAAAAAGGGATTGCAAATTAAGAAACGGAAACAAGATAAAGGATGGCTCCTTTGATCCACAAAAAAAAAGGGAGAGAAAGAAATAGAAAGGGAAATCAATCAAGAAAAAGGTGAACTTTGGACCCATGGAAAAAGTAGAAATAAACGCGTTTCAGTTACCCGCCAAATTCAAGAAGGAAATATACGAAGGTAAAGTTGGTAGTACAAGTCAAAGCAAAAGTATAGTAATTAATCCATGCGCTAAGGAACTAATTTAACATTAATTAATCGTAAGATCTCATTTCTTTCAAGAGTTTGTATCCATTTGCAAATGCTTATATCTGTTGTCAAGAAACACAAAGCATTCACCAATCAGTTATTCATCTACAACTCATTACACAAAACCCGAATTTATATATCCATTCCCTAATTCTTTTCCTAGTTTCCTTCCGCCCTCTAAAACTTGTAAAAATATACCAATTTGTCTTATTCACCTTTCAAAAATGTATGAATTTACTTGCTTTAAAGTCAGGTGCTCGTTTCTAATTGACTTGCCTTTTCAAAGACGACATTTTTTCTATACAGTCAAAAGTTAACATGTAGAGCTCCGAGATTTGAAAATACATTTTAAACAAATTTAAAAGGGTTAGAGCCTAGTAAGGACAAAATTAGGAGATAAGCATGTATTAGACCTAGGGGTGTGCATAATTCGGTTAAAACCAAAATACCGAACCGAAATGTGCAATTCGGTTCGGTAAAATTTTTAAATGAAATTCGGTTTTCGGTTCGGTTTTAGAAATATATCGATTCGGTTCGGTAAAAAATATTTTGATATATTATAAGGGACCGAACCGAAATACCGAACTGAACATATCAATAATTCGGTTTTTATGTTAGTTCGGTCCGGTTATCTTTTTAACTAAAATTCAGTTTTCGGTTCTGTTCGACTTCTATTTTAATTTCAGTTCGGTTCGGTAAAAATTATAATTAAAATTCGGTAATTCAGTAGAACCAATTCGTTCGGTTTAACCGAATGTACACCCCTAACTAGACCCAATATCTACTGTCCCCTCCAAAACGCAGTATATATACTATCCTATTGAACCCCTTTCAATTAGAATATTTTCATTCGAAGAAATGGCCTCTTAAAAGGGTTTGGATGACGCCTATTGTTCTCAGATCCTAACCGCTAAA
>CAOJBJ012611399.1:0-15220 GCA_948291685.1 Euphorbia celastroides
CTCATATATTATGGGCTCTGACGGACTTTCGGGTAGGGGAGGGCAAATGTAGGTTTGGTCTAAGATCCGAACCGGACCGAAATCGAAAACCTAAATAACAAATATACAAGAACCTAATACCTAACCTAAATAATTTAGGTTTGATCCGGACTGAACCGAAATATTTAGGTTCGGTCCGATTCGGTTCACTAAAAATACCAAAATGTATTTTATTCACAATTTATTCTAGATAACAATAATTAGGCTCCATAGTTGCTTCTTTTTTTACACTTTCACATCCTAATACATTAGAAAAAACTGTTTTAAAAATAGTTCATTTTGAAATTTTATACGGTTAATTGGTTGGTAGCATAATTTTAAGAGAATAATGAATAGGAATATCAGTTTTGTTATAACTTACTTATAAATAATCTAATTAGGTTCGGTTCTCGGTCTATTAGGTTTTTTACCCTTCGAACCGAGAACCGAACCAAATACTGAATTAACAACATACATAAACCAAATATCAAACCTAATTTAGTTAGGTTCGATCTGATTCAGTTTGGTTCGACTCGGTCCTTCCTTACTTTCTGGTTGAAAACTTTTATCCAAAATAGTGACTTTCTCTCATTATTGACGACCAAATATACCATTTAAACTGATTAATTTGAGTGTCCGGCTTTGTATTTCCTAGATGTACATTGTGCATATATGTTCTAAAAAGTTAAATATATTAACACGTAGGACAACTTACTAGGCTCAGTTACCTAGAGAATTGGATTGTTTGTTTACTTTGGCTTTAACTACATGACATTAGATAATATCAAAAGATTTGTACTCTTTCTTCTATGTTTATTTATTGCCCCTAAACACACACTTCCAATTTTTGAATCATTATCAAGATTTTACAATATTATTTGATATTTTCCAAGTTATGAGTTTGTACCATTAGCTGTATAGACCTAATAATGTTGAAGATATTACTTTATTAACGTTGATGAAATTCTTAGTTACACACAATTTTCATAAACCAGATTATTTCAACTTTTTTCCATTTATATGTTAGTATTTATGCACGAATAAAAAAGGCTAATATTATATATTTATGAAAAAATCTCATTCGAATTGGATAAGCGTAGTAGATAATGTGATTGCAAAAGTTCAAAAGATCAGAGGATACGTAGCAAAATGATGAAGGATTTTTTTAGGGAGAAATGGGTTTTTTAAGGAGTTCTTTAATTAATGAATTATAATTTTCAAAGAGGTGTCGAATTAGCTAAGAATTAAAAGTCTGATAGTCTCAAAACATTGCAAGCCATTGATTGAGAAAGGTTTATAGAGAAGCAATTTCTTCCTAAAATTGGCCATTGTGAAGACATCATCGGCGGAATTAGTAATTAATTGATCTTTTAGATTTTACATTAATTCTAGCTGACATTAGATTCGTAGGTGTGAGTCAAATATTTCTTGTGGTCTTTTATAATATACACTTTAGGTTTTTAATTTTGATTCTTTTTAATAAATATGTTATATTTATC
This sequence comes from Euphorbia celastroides, assembly GCA_948291685.1. Taxonomy (NCBI): domain Eukaryota; kingdom Viridiplantae; phylum Streptophyta; class Magnoliopsida; order Malpighiales; family Euphorbiaceae; genus Euphorbia; species Euphorbia celastroides. The sequence goes on from CAOJBJ012611399.1 coordinate 1,518, forward strand.
AATGTTTTTGTTTATTAATTTTTTTTAATTTATTTTTGTATTAATTAAAAGAGAAGCTAAATATTAATGCAATTTTAAGTAATTAAGAGCTCTTTGTCCTCTCTCAAGATCTTGTTCTCCGTTTGTGAGTTTGCTTGATTGGGAGGGAGAAATAGTCTGTCCAGGCTTTTTCTCCCTCCCAATCGTTATTTTTATGTCTTTCGTTTTTGTTTTTGGTGTTTTGTTGAGAACAAGCTGTATATTTTTCTTATCGTCATCTATACGATTGTCGTCTTCAACCACAAATCTGTTGCTACAAAACTCAATATTGATTTACAGTTGGGTTGGACGTCATCAATCTTTAGACAAGATATTTGGTTATCTTTCACAGTTGGCACCCCGGATCCCTCTTCATTCAAAAAAAGAGTTTTAGTTCTGCAATACTGGTTGAGGTTATGGAGCAATCAAGCACTTGATGATTGACGTCTTCAAACTCGTTAGTTGGAGATTATGAAAAATAGGCTGCAGTTTTTTAAGTCTTGTTCATGAACATGTTTGTCTTGCTACTATAGCATGTTTAGTTTGTTTGTGTTGTCTCGTTTTGTCCGGTGTTTTAACACCGATTTATTGTTTCTATTTTAGATATTCTATGTTTTCAATCTGCAAATATGGTGTAGCCAGTACAACATATTCTTCGACATGTAGGGGGACTTGTGTCCACCTTGAGTTAGAGCTGTAATTATATCTGGTTTGATTTTATAGACTATATTCTTCAGTAAAAAAACATGATGACTTCATAATAGCTTGTAATACCAAATTAACTTAATTTTTTATGTATCTTTTAAAGTTAAATGTGGAAGTTTAATGAATTTGATAACAAAACTTTACTCATTATCTTTCAATTAATGTTTTTTAGGCATTAGGCACAATTATTTGTTGGCTACGTAAAGGTATTAATCGGGCAAATGCATCGTTCATTCTTCGGTTCCTTTGTTTACGTTATTGTGCAATTTTCGAGCACTCCAAATGTGATACTCAAAAGTAACACTTGCATTATTAATTTTCACAAAAACTAAAATCATCACTAGACATTGCAACTGCACTACCTTTTGAAAAGGACATATGAAGCTCGGAACATGGTTCGGGCAATGAATTTGATAGGAGGGCAGGCCGAATTTGAAAATAATGGACACTACAAAATTATTGAGTGAAACCCTAATCAATAAGAATTTAATCCAATACTAGGGAAGAGCAAGAAACCTAATGAACTTAATTGAATCAAAGAATCGAGTCGAATTGAACCTCATTAAATTAGTTTCGGTATTTGATTCTTATACGTTGTTCTTTCGATTTTCGATTCAGTTCTCGGTTCTACAAATAAAAAACCAAATAGACCAAGAACCGAACCTAATTGAATATCAACAAATAAGTTTAGAAAATTCATGTAAGTGTTCTTTTTTCTCTTATATTCAGTATATAGATATATAATTCAGTGAATTTCATTATTTTGTTTTAAAATATATTTGATAATATTGCTTATAAGGAATATAATTGCATAATTAGACCATGACATTGGTCATAAATTTAAAATACTTTAACGTAAAGTATTTTTTAAAATTGTTTTCTTGTATTTTAGGATGAGAAAGTATAAATAAAAGAAGCGGGATGATTAATATCAAAGATGAATCGTGAAGAAGATATATTTCAGTTCTTTTAGTAAATCAAATCGAACTGAACTTAAATATTTTAGTTCGGTCGGAATCGAACCTAAATTATCAAGGTTAGATATACGGGATACAATTTTCTGTACTGTTTCCGTGATTGATATTCGGTATTCCAACAATATTTCCAACACAACATATCTTTTAACAAAATAAATTGCTATTTGAGTAAACAATACATAAAAAACAATCATATCAAATAATACACATCACATGCAACAAAATTATCTAAAATTCAAGGAAGTGAATTGTTAATTTTCGTAATTCAATTCTCTCTCTAAAACAAGAAAAACAAAATCAATGAGAAGAGTATCTATGGCTATGGCAAGCCATGTTCAATGGAAGTGGAGGGTCCGAAAAAGACCCATTCACAATTTTTTTAAAAATCCAGTAGTTTGCAGCTTGAGTGTAATGAACTCCGTCCCAATTTATCCTAACCGACAGATCTTTGCAGGGTTTTCCGATCATCACTTGCTTTCCGTTCACTTTAATTTTGCCTCCACACCCGATGTTTCTGTTGTAGCTGTACTTTCCGCCATGTCCACAACATGCTCTTACCGATTCTCTAAACCCTGCATAATCAAATTTCGATCTCTATATGTTGATCTTGAAAAAGATGGAAACTATAAAGACATTATAGACGTCCTATAGTTTTACATATAAGCATTTCGCCTTTCAACTAAGCGAGTTAAACTACAGGCTTATTTGAAAGGAGCATGTTTTGTGTTTTTTCAGTATGCTTTCTGAAAAAATTGTGTACTAACAAGAATTTATAGGAAGGAAGATGAAAAATATTTTTGACATCTGTGTTTCGGTAACTATTTTTACGTATCATGTGAACATTTATCAACATAATATTGCTTCAAGAGACATGTAGGTAAAAGTAACACATATAAATGTTTGGTTTACAAAAAACATGTAAAGTTATTATAGTTGATTAGATGAGGTTAAAAAATTATAATTTTGAATTACAATTTTTCTATAAGTGTTTTTATTGACATCCTATAAAAACGTCTAAGTGAAATATATCTGTTGTTTCCGTTTTATGTTCCATTCTATCTCTTATATTCAATTTCGACATGCTGCAGATGAGTAGGAGAGAGAATCAGACACAACATGCCAAAAATTGAATTAAAACCAAAACGAGACAATAAAATGCGAACAATTTTGTTCTAGTTAACATTAAAAGCACAAAATGGAAAGAAAAAGAAGAGTAACCAAATATGTTACCTTGCTTTCTTGCTTGGGAAATAAGGTTGTATTTGACCGAGTAAACATCGACATAAGTTATAGCAGCTTGTGGTAATTCTTTTCTCAATTGGGCAACAATTATTTTCAAGCCATTATTGTAATATTGAGCGACTTTATTGAAATCCGGCTTTGTCAATTTGCGATTTTGATATCGGGATCCTATCCAATACATAGGGTAGACACCCTAATGGTCCCGTGTTGTGAATCCAAAAGTTTCGTCTCCCTTGACCGTATATATACTGTGTCAATGTCCACCATTTAAGTTATGTCAGGTTCTGTATTTTTCGACTGAATATCTGGAAATTAATAAAATTGAATCACAATCCAAACAATTTTATAGCGGAAAAATTTTATGAGCTAAACGCAATTCAACATAAAAAAAATTTATAGCATTTTTCAATAAAATAGCAAAATTCAATTAAATCGAACTCGATTTCTAACCGTAATGACATTCTTGAATTGGTCTAGCACTTGAGGAACTGAAGCTCGGACTTGAGCAGTGGACATGTTCAAGAAATAGGCAGCCACAAGGTCATTTTGTCCGATATCAAAGGTGTACAAAGCATTAGAGAAATCTTCAGCTTTTGGCAATAATTTGCTATAAACACCCCCTGCAAGAAACCGGGTAGTTAATGACCCGAAACAAAAACCATTATCCATTTGCTTTACCGAAAAAGCATACGGGAAAGCAAAAGCATTACCTTTTTTACTAACAATTTGGGATCTACGGTGAAAATCAAAGAATTCGTTCCACTGAACATCCAAAGAAACAGGACTAAAACCGCTTTGGCGAAGAGTTTTCTTTTTGGGATCGAATTGTTGAACCGGCTATGGCAAAGTTTGCTCCATGTTTGAAATTGGCGCCAACTGAATCTAAGTATGCACTTAGATATGGTAGCCCTAGCTTTTTTGCTGCATAAATCACAATTTATGTATATTTTAAATTTGTTTTTATAAAAAATTAAAGGAACATTATAGGCTGATGATAAGTAGAAACTAGTAGTGTAATTTGTGCTTAAATTGATAATAATTAAGTTAGCTTTTAATGGTTTGTAAGAGAAAAAATTTAGTTTTCAGTTTCTGGTCGCAACCTCCTCTTGACAGCAGCAACCTAGTAGATTTCAGCAACTTGTGGTGCAAAAATGAAGGGAAAAAGATAGAGAAAAATTGTAGTTTTTTAGCTTGGTCCACATTTGGCCACATATGCCTTTTATTTTTAGCCAAGTGTTTAGATATCTTTGTTAGGATATTTAGAAAGGGATAGAGAGAGAGTAATGGGGATCATCTTTCATCTCTTCTTCTTCATCATCTTCTTGTAGTAAAAATTGCAGTCACTTTCTCTCTTTACATCCATTAATGGAGGAGGAGAGTTTTCTCGTATATATGTAAGCTGGTCGCAGTTTGCCGTCGCAACCAACTGATCTAGCAGATTGTTGTCCTTATTGAGATTATTGTAATATTTTTCTCCTTATTTATTTAAGCTTTATATTTGAATTTATGATTTGGTTGTTTAATGGTATACTTAATGTTATGAGAATCTTGATCACATCCTTATCTTAGCTTTGTTATTAAGTACCGAGAGGTGATGTAATAAAGTGGATAAACCATTAAACACTTGAACTTGCATAAGGACCGAGAGGAGATTGTTGTTCATGTTGAGAAATGATGTTTGTTTGGTTAGATTGTGAACTTAATGCTAGATTGTGTACGTGTGGAAACCCAAGGGTAAAATGCTTGCATAATCTAAGAATGTGGTGAGGCCGAGAGGTAAACCAATACCATCTAAATGAACTGATCTTGAACCATTGATTTCTTTCATGTTTAATGCTTAGTTGCTAGGGAGGAAATTGTTAGAGTAAATCTGTGTAGGTTGTGTCATTTGATTTCAGTGTCTGTATCATAACCTAGTAATTTATTGTTGATTGTGTACTTGAGTAAACACTCTTAAATGAATTTAGGATCCAAATTCATGCATTGTTATGACAACAAGAACCAAGAGAAGACTTGTTATAGTGAGAATCACAAGCACAGACATGTTAACCTTGAGATTGCGGAGGAGAATATCCTGCTACCGAGAGGAGATAAGTTGCATGCTAGGGGTTTTGACTTTATGTTAAATGCTCAAATGAACTTAATGCTTCACGGATTGCCTTATCAAGAACCGAGGGGAGAAGTAATGCAGTCAGTGTCAGAAACCAAGTGAAGATGAGGAGTAAGCTTGGGGAAATTAGGTTGAGACACCTTAGATCTATGTTCTTATACAGGTTGTGTGCATATTTGAGTTAAGAGACCAAACTGTCTGCTTGTGAAGGCATGTTGTGACTGTTGTTGTTTATAGTTAGTATTTTTATGTTTTTGCAATCTAGTTTAGAACACCACAATCTACAATTAAAAGAAAACTTTTCTAACCCAGTCTATAAGATCTCACATTCTTTTATCTTGCTCCCTGTGGATACAACCTTGTGCTTACCACACTACAACCGACCCTCACTACGCCATATTGCTTTTGCCAACAAGGGAAATGTGATGGCTAATGTCAAAAATGTGTTGTCTCAGGTGATTCGCCAACACTTTCATGAAAATAAGAATGTTGGAATTTTGGGCGTGACCATAGGTCCCTTAGCCAACACTTTGCTCATTTAACCTGACACCCTGGAAGTGTAGGCACAGGGTTTTATGGTGACATTTTTCTGTGTTTTGGCGACATTATTATTGTGTTGCTCTATTTGTTTCAAAATAACACCAACATGTGATATGACAACACTTGAATTTAACATGCCTACACTTTTCTTGAATACATTTTTATTTTTCGGCAACATTTTTCTCTGTAAATTGCTAACATATTCTGACATTACACTTATTTGTTTTAGCAATACTATAAGCACATTAGCTGACACTTTTTGAATTTACATTTTATCTTCACAACATCATATACTTAATAGATTTCCCAACACTTTTTTCCTTTATATTTGTCCACATATACAGTACAATAACGTAAAATCCAAAACATATGCATTTAACATTAATAGTACTAGTTACATTTGTAAACTATTAATACTTAAAGTACTAGTTCAAAGTAACAAGTGAAATCCAAAAAAATTGGAATCAGGTTGAAGAAACGAATTCCATGAAAGGAGGAAAGATTGAGAGTGTTGAAGGCAATGAGCTTGGTGACGACGCTGCCCCAATTGCCGTTGCCGGCTATGGTGACTCGGGAGAGGTCGGAGGCGGCGGGAGGAGCCATGAGAAGTGGAAGAGAAGAGAAGGTGAGGACAGAGAAGAAGAGGTAGAATGGAAGGGAAAATACAATGGAAACATAAAACGCACAACAAAGGAGATATGTAGCCGCTGCCAGTGATTATGTCGGAGTTGCGACGTTTGATTTCATCTCCAACATTAGAAAATTGGGGATAGAGTAATTGGGATGAGGGAGGTGGAGGGAGTAATGACCTAAGAGTAATTGGGGTTTTTTACTTTTTATTTTTTAAATTATAGATCAAATTTTGGTTTTTGAAAACTTCCACTGAAAATTTTGGTTTTTTTACTTTTCCCGCTTGTAATTTTTTTACTTTTACTCATTCATTTGCCAACAATTTTCAATTATACTTAAAAATATGTTGGTACAGATAGAGTTTCATATGCTTTTCTTACATTTACCATTAAATATCGGCTTAGACAAATTCTTCTAAGGAAATGCCAACACATATGTGCCCACACCATAAATTTTTGTTGGCAAAGCCAATATATGGTGTAGTGCCAACTGCACTTAGGAAGCAACAACTGATAGACACTACAATCTCCTATGTGCACCAAAAACTCAACCGCTTTAACTAAGCTGTGAGTTGATTGGTTCAAAAGCGCATCATTAGTGGCAAATATCCGAAAATCATTTAAAAGAAATCATAAATTTGCTTAATTACCAATTGACATTTGATCAATTGGTACACCTTTCAAAATATTGGTGGGAGGTCTTGAATTCGAAACTCAGTCTCTTCAAGAATTTACTAATTATTCAAAAAATAAATGAGCTTAATTATCACTCTTACCATGTGATAAATTTACTGTACTAAGACTCTATAAACAATAACTTTATTAGTATTACATTTTTTTCATCAGCTTCATTTCACTTTTGTTGAATTATTTTGGCTATATTGAATGAAAATATAGTCCAAAAGAAGAGCTTTTTGAGTCATCTTTTATCGTTTGAATGACTTCTTACTATTTGTTTCCTAAAATTGAATATTTGATACTTGACATATTCAGTTGTTCGCTTTCCTTTGTCAAACTTATTCATCTTAGGCATATCAAAAGTTCATGTAACAACCAAGGGCGGAGGAAAATGGAAAAACCAGTTCAATATGCATGTTGTTATCATTGAACTACCACCACATACATGTGTCCATATAAATTGTGCCCTTCCAAAAGCCGAAACCTAGCTCCGCCACTGGTAACAACCCAAATATATGAAATGCCAATAATCTCATTTGAATATATTAAGTTGAATAAACTTCTCAACCCTAGCTGTCATTTGTATATAATTATATAATTAAATAAAATAGACATTAAACAAACAATTTCAACAGGTTAACCATGATAATAAAGCACACATATATATCAGTCAAGAAAGAAAACAAGAAATTCATAAGCTCCACAATTCCATCATCTACTGCAACCACTTGCTGTGAGATGCTCAAAAAGTTGACCCGACTTTCAAGGTGGGAGAAGGACCTTTATTATTATTATTATTATTATTATTATTATTATTATTATTATTATTAATTTTTTGGTTAAAACATGTGTATTACTTTATTTATTGGTATTTGTCGGTGGATTTATTTGTGTAAATATAAAAATGGTTAAATGTATCTCGATTTTCTAAACTTGTTCTTAATAGTTTTTGGGATTTCTAAACATCAAAAGTTCCTCTCTCGCAGAACTTGTTCATAAGAGTCTTTCATCTTCCTAAACTTGTCTGAAAAATGCTTTTTAAATTCGAAAATTTCATATGTCAACTTATGATTAGATAGAAAAAAATGAAACCTTTAAAAAGTTAAGCTAATTAAAAGTCAAAACATGGCGTTTAAAGGAAGGGCAAAATGGTGCATTTTTGTAAGTTAAATGGAGCTAATATGTACATTTTTGTAAGTTCGGAGGACTAGAGAAACTTTCAAAAGTTCAAGAGAACGAAAAACTATTGGAAATGAGTTCAGAGAGATCCAAAAAATATAACACATAAGAAATCGGTGATTTCACATTTTTTTCACGTAAAAAATCGACCTTCTTCATATGTTAACATCCGAGAAGAAATAATAAACAATGGTCACGACAATGAAAAGAGTTGTATCTAATTAACCATTAAAATTGGTGTAGGCTATCTTTATTTTGTTTTAAACAAAGTAAGTCTAACTTTATTACTGTCACAATTGGACCAATATGTGGAATCCAATTATTTAATATTGACCCATTCATCTAATAGTATGAATAAAGTTAAAATTACTTTATTTAAAATAAAATCACCTTAAAATTTTACTAAAATCAGGTCAATTTTAAACTAAAAACTCCAAATATCATCAGAAATAAAATTTATCAATAAAAAATATATCAGTTAACTCCAGCCAAAATGAAATCGGGAATGCAGATGTTAATTAAGTACTCAATCAAATTGAAGAAGAAACTTTATATAAATACCAATGAAATCAATAATGAGGAGGCCGTCGCAGCAGCGGCGGGCGGGGTGGTGGACGTACGATTTGCGGCTAGGTGGAGGAGCCTGGCCGGAGACCGCCGACAAACCACGGGTGTCGGAATTGGAGTCGCCGAAGTTAAAGATCGCCGGAAAATTACATGAAGAAGAAGAGGGTTTTGTGAGAGTTGGAATTGAATTCAAAAGAAGCAGAAAAACATGGAAAATGAAGAGAAAGAAATATTTTGAATCAATCACTAGAAATTAGCGAAATATGAAGTTATAAAAAAACTGGTTATATATAGAGATAGAGAGAGTTTTCAAAATTGTTGCTCTTTTTAAACGGCCGGAAAAAAATGTCACACGTGCAATGGATCTAAATTGTTGCTCTTTTATAGAAAGAAGCAGTCGCCAGATTCAGATTCGTCAGGCCTAAAAAATTAGGACCCGAGTCCAGATCCAATGGATCTCACGGATCCGGGGTTTAAAACAGGTCCGTACAAAATAAAGAAAAATTTTAAAATTTCAAACCTAATAATATATAAAAGAAAACAAACATATCAAATAACACACTTCACATGCAATAAATTATCTAAAATTCAAGGAAGTTCATAACATTAGAATTGTTGATTTTGGTAACCCAATTCTCTCTCTTAAAAAAATCAATGAGAAGAGTGTCTATGGCTATGGCAAGCCAAGTTCAATGGAAGTGGAGGGTCCGAAAAAGCCCCATTCACAATTTTTTGAAAAATCCAGTAGTTTGCAGCTTGAGTGTAATGAACTCCGTCCCAATTTATCCAAACCGATGGATCTTTGCAGGGTTTTCCGATCATCACTTGCTTTCCGTTCACTGTAATTTTGCCTCCACACCCGATGTTTCTGTTGTAGTTGTACTTCCCGCCGTGTCCACAACACGCTCTTAACGATTCTTTAAACCCTGCATAATCAATTTTCGGTCTCTATGTGTTAATCTTGAAAAAGATGGAACCTATAAAGACGTTATAGACGTCCTATAGTCTTACATATCAAGCATTCCGCCTTTCAACCAAGCGAGTTAGACTATGGGCTTTTTTGAAAGGAGCATATTCAGTGTTTTTTCGTCTGCTTTCTAAAAAGTATGTGCGCTAATATAATTTTATTGGAAAGAAGATGAAAAATGTAATTGACACCCGTGTTTCGGTAACTATTTTTTACGTATCATGTGTCATTTATTAGCATAATATTGCTTCAAGGTAAAAGTGACATGCAAATGTTTGGTTTACAAAAAAGATGTAAATTCATTGCACTTGAATAGATAAGGTTGAAAAATTATAATTTCGAATCACGAGCTTTGTATAGGCGTCTTTGCAAACATCCTATATAAACATCTAAGTGAAAAAAATCTGCTATCTCCATTTAATGTTTCATTATATTCAATTTTTGACATGTCGCTGACAAATAGGAGAAAAAATCAAACACGACATGCCGGAAAATGAATTAAAGACGAAACAAGACATGAAAATGAGAGCAATTATGTTTTAGTTAACATTAAAAGCACAAAATTGAAAGAAAAAAGAAAACAGTTATCCGTATCTTACCGTGATTTCTTGCTTGGAAAATAAGGTTGTATTTGACCGAGTAAACATCGACATAAGTTATAGCAGCACGCGGTAATTCTTTTCTCAGTTGGGCAACAATTTTTTTCAAGCCATTGTTAAAATATTGAGCAACTTTATTGAATGGAATTCCACATCCGGATTTGTCGATTTGCGATTTTGATATCGGGATCCTATCCAATACGTATGGTAGACACCCGAATGGTCCCGTGTTGTGAATCCAAAAGTTCCTTCCTCCTTTACCATATATGTACTGTTTCAATGTAAAACAAGTTTCATTAGTTTCTGTTTTCTTTCGATTAAATATCAACTGAACTGGAATTTAAAAGAACAGAACGTAATGCATATAAAACCCAACTCGAATAAAAATTCTTTTTTTTCGTGCAAAACACAAATTTTTTATGTTCAAGTAATCCGTTTAGATTTCAATTATAATAGGACTTTTTATCACTCCTTCTAAAAAGAATTATAAAAAAAATGATAAGAAGAATTTTAAATCTACGTACCAATATAAGTTAAAAGAAAGGGAAATCAGAGTTTGATGTTTTAATAACATTCGACTAGGGTTTTAAAAATTGACATTTGTCCGAAATTTCAAAACAATAACACAACTCTAGTTGAATTTACTGTTGTAATGCATTAATTAATAAATACTAAAAAATGCTACAATAAAAATTCAACTAATCTAAATAGTGAAATTCATTTATATCAAAATTAATGACTAACCGTAATGATATTTTTGAATTGGTCTAGCACTTGAGGGACCGAAGCTCTAACTTGAGAAGTAGACAAGTTCAAGAAATAGGCAGCCGTAAGATCATTTTGCCCAATATCAAAGGTGTATAAAGCATTGGAGAAATCTTCAGCCTTTGGCAATAATTTTCCATAAATTCCACCTGCACAAAATCGGAGAAATAGTAACATGAAACTAAAACTGTTTTCTATCTTCCTTACATAAACACATTCGAGAAAGTAAAATAATTACCTTTTTTACGAACAATTTGGGATCTTCGGTGGAAATCAAAGAATTCGTTCCACTGAACATCTAAAGAAATCGGACTAAAACCGCTTTGGCGAAGAGTTGTATTTTGAGGTCGAATTGTTGAGCCGGCTGTGGCAAAGTTTGCACCATGTTTAAAATTGGCGCCAATTGAGTCTAAGTATGCACTTAGATATGGTAGTCCTAGCTTTTTTGCTGCATAGATCACAATTCATGAACATTTTAATTTTATTAATTTAAGTAAAAAAAAATTAAGGAACGTTATAAACGAAAAAAACACTGACTATTCCAATCTTTTATATGAATATGAGAATCAATTGCTCTAACTAAGCTAGGAGTAGATTTGTTCGCAGGCCAGCAATTGAAAACAAACTAATATTACTAAAACTATAAGCAAAATATCCAAAAGTCATTTAAAAGCAATCATAAATGAGCTAACATATCACTCTTACTATGTAGTATATTTACTATACCAAGAATCATCTAGACAACAACATTATTAGTGGTACGCTTCTTTTTTTTCCTATCAGCTTAGTTTTACTTTTGTAGAAAAGAAGAGATTTTGGAGTTTTCTTTAAAATGTTGGATGACTTTAGTATTTGTTTTCTAAAATTATTTATTTAAAATCTGACATATTCAATTTTTCGTTATTCTGTGTCAAACTTATTCATCTTCAGCCCATAGTACACGTAACAACACAACTAAGTGAAATGCCAATAATCTCATTTGAATATACTTGGTTGACTAAACTTCTCACCCCCTATTAAGTTGTAATTGTTTCCAATTATCAAATTTATAAAATCGACCTTAATTAAACAATTTCAATATATTAAAATAATATGAAAACGTATTTATAAAATATTTCTTTTTATCACCAATGCGTACTTTTGTTACTTTGTTAAATAGCATGCTGAAAGAAGTCTTTTTTGAGAAAGAAAACAAGAAATTCATAAGGTCCACAATTCCATCATCTACTGCATCCACATGCTGTCCTCTGCACAAAAAATGGACCCAATTTCCAAGATGGGATAAGAACCTTTTTTTTTAATTATTTATTAAACATTCTCTAAAAAACATGTTTATTACTTTATTTACTGGTATTTGTCGGTGGGATTTTTTGTGTTGTATATTAAAATTCATAAAACATACCTAGAATACATCAAGGTATAGGACAACATGCTTAATTACTATACTTCACCTGGTGCATATTTATTCACATGATTTTGTCTAGAAGTTAATCATAAACATCAAAGTTATAGTGCTTAAAATTTCGGTAGTTTCACGTGAAGGACAAACTCGGGTGTAAAAAATGATTTTGTCACGTTAATTTTTAACGACATATACATATGTAAACATTCGAAAAGAAAAACATAAATAGCATGACTAGGTAAGGTAAAATGGTAGAGCGGATTAAGTAATACTCAATCTTAATATTTATATTAGTTCAATAATTCTATCTAATTAACCACTAAAATCAGCTCAGAAAAATTGGATTTAAAATGAACTAAAAACTCCAAATATTAATAAAAAAATGAAATTTGCCAATAAAAAGTATATTAATTAACTCCAACGAAAATGAAAACAGGCAAGTTTTTCTAGTTCACAACCAGATGTTTATTAATTAATTAAATGAAGAAGAAACTTAAAATAAATACCGATGAAATCAATAATGAGGCGGCCGTCACAGTAGCGGCCGGCGGGGTGGCGGAAGTAAGATTCGCCGTGAGGTGGAGGAGCCTGGCCGAAAACCGCCGACAAACCGCAGGTGTCGGAATTTGAGTCGCCGAAGTTAAATATCGCCGGAAAATCACATGAAGAAGAAGAAGAGGGTTTTGTGAGAGTTGGAATTAAGTTCAAAAGCAGTAGAAAAAAATGGAAAATGAAGAGAAAGAAATATTTTGAATCCATCACTAGAAATTAACGAAATATGAAGTTATAAAAAACTGGTTATTTATAGAGAGTGAGTTCTAAATTGTTGCTCTCATGAAATGGCCGGAAAATAATGTCACATGTGCAAAATAATATAACAGAATTATGGATAAAGTTTTGTTTTTTTTTTCTTTTTTTTCATATTTGTCTGATTTGGGATAAAATGAGGATATTTTTTTTTTTTTTGATAGAAGATAAAATGAGGATATTGGATATACAGTTTTGTTATTGTTTAAGCACTTAAAATGGCTTACTTGGTCAAATTTGATTTGAGCTACTTAAATTTAAAAGTTAATTTAGTTACAAACTATCAATTAACTTTTGGTCAAGTGGTACACCTTCCAATGTGTTAGTGTGAGGTCTTGGATTCAAAACTCAATCTCTTCAAAGATTTGTTAATTATTAAAAAAAAATTAGTTACAAACTGAACTCACTCTAGTCCATATTAGTAAATTATTTTTTTCGATCAATGACGTGAATTAAAATACTCATGTTCGGGATGCTCATTATCCTTTCACAATAAAAAAAATGAGATTTAAACTCGA
>CAOJBJ012611514.1:0-14504 GCA_948291685.1 Euphorbia celastroides
AACGATTTTTCAAATGAAATCAACAATCAAATAGCATAATCAATGTATCATTCCTAACTAACCTGGGTGGATTTTCCAGAAAAGAATCTACCAGACAATAATGATTCTTCAAATGAACCTACCAAGGACCTACGAACAGAGTGGCCACTCAAACTCCTAGTGAATCTCGCACCTCGTGGAGAATCTAACTCTTGAAATAAAGACCATGTGTCAGCAGCACCTTCAAAAGAAGATGACTTGAACTCTTTATGAAAGATATCGGTATCTTCATACGACTTGCTCGTGTTTCTGAAATCTGATTCTTCCGAATTAGAGTTAATACCAGAGTTGTGTTTGTCGAATGAAAAATCTATTTTGCATCCTCCTGCAATTTTCACTTTTTCACAAAACTTGGGACCCAGAGGAGACAAAGATAGAGGAGAAGATATTGGTTTTCGGGGAGATACAGATATTTCCCTACATCGAAACCGTCCTTCACTTGTTTCTTTGGCATTATCGGGTCTAGGAGAATATAAACAAGCATTATGTGTGAGTTGACTTTCATTTTCCAGCAAAGGACCATCAGTGAGAAAGATGGATGATTTCACTTCACTGTGAGATATCAACTTCCCCCTATCACGGCTACTAGATAAGGACCAGGATGGTATTTTGCCGCCAACATTTGCTTTCTTATAGTCATGAGACACTGAAATGGTTAAATTACTAGTTATAGGAGAGGAATTCATCCGTGAACTTTGGCACCCAATATCAAGAGAATCACCATTGAACTGCTTTGCAGGACTCATGCTATTTAGAGGTGACAATAGCCTTTTCCTAACAAGTGAACTACTCAGTTCATTTTCAATCACCGCAACCCCATCAGAAAATTCCTCACTTCCACTACTTGAACAACTTGTTCCCCGAGATTCAAAACCAATGATCCTAGAAGCAGGATGTAGGAGATTTCTTCCACTTGAATTCACTTTAGTAGCACTCAATGACTTGTTAGGATATATTGAAAACTCCAAGGATGTTTTCCTCTGAAAATCTCCTAGAGAAGAACTCAAATTGTCCCCTACTGTTTGGCTAACATTTCCTCTGTTCAGTCCATCCGAATCACAGATGGAACTGAACCGCGTTGGGCTCTGCAAAAACGAGCTCAATGATGCTGCAGTACCCTCGCTAACATCATCTGAAGAGGAAACTTGGGGCAGTCCCATTGCTTAATTTGTATGAAAAACGACACCAGATTGAATAAATTATCTTAACTCGTATTTCATCATTATAACACTATTAAGCTTCCTAATCCATCACCAAATGCAGACAGTTCAAGCCTTCCTAAACCTATTGAAATGAACCAATCCAATATTAAACTAATGGCTTGAATTGCAGCCTAAACTGAATATTCAGAATGTAAATGAATCTTGCAGTAGCCAATTTCTAATCTGAAGAGACATGAGAACTAAGTATCCACCAAAGGTGTCCACATTCTAACTGTGTTTCCACGGCAATGCTCCGAGAAAGCCGACATAATAATAACCGAACACTGATAATTCATGGCCGCTAACTGCAGATAATGTGTCTGCCAGAGAAAGGATAAAAGTTAGTCCCTAAGATAGAAAAACAGAATAGGAGAAGCAAAGCATTTGTTTATGTGTGCTCCTAACTCTTTCGATTTGAAAATTGAACATTGACTAGCTCTTTCTAGCCAGCATGTAACACAATTAAACCAACTAACATGACATAGGAAAGATCACAATATCACAATTCCTCTGAATATATAGGGACAAATCAGATACAGTGAGATAAAAGATATAGGCAGAGTGTTTCTACAACTCTCACAACCCGATCCAACACCAAATCAGAAGAATCATATCCAGAAATACAAACATGCCATAGAAAATCAATGATGAGAAGTCCAATCAATCATCTAATTAAGTCACAACTTAGAAATGTCCAGAAATAATTTCAGAACAAATGAAAGCTGCACAAAGGATTCTATCATCCGATTAAAAGCAGCAAGCAAAGTCTAAGAAACTCATAGTAATCTGCTTGCACGTAACAAACTCGGCACAGCCCACCAAACTATTGCCCAATCAACAATCCATCAGAATCCAAATTAAGTTAATTTTAAGCAAAAGAAGACCTACAACAAGTAAACGAAACCAACACGCAATTGCAGCTTGATCGCCAATCCCAATTGTGCAATGAAATCAAAATCAAAATCAGAGCAGAAAGTAAACACCAATTCTAGAAAAAGAAGAGACAATCTGATCAAAGGGCGGCGAACGAACCGAAGAAGAAAGAGGAGAAAAGAGAAGAGAGAGGCATGGGGAGAGGAGAAAAGGGAAAGCGAGAGAGAGAAAAGAGAGAGTAGGTTTGGGTTTCTAGAAGGAGGAGAAGGAGGAAGCCATTGTCACGTCCATCCATTCCCCTTTATAATCCCCAAATCCACCTCTTCTTCCTTCCCTAATCTCTTCCTCTTTTTCTTTATTTTTCTGTAAATTCAATTTTTTAACAATTTAAAGATTTAAACATAATGAGCCTCGTAAAAGATTGTATTTTTGCTAGAGTAATAGTCGGGGACTAGAAATAATTTATTTTAAGGTTTTTTGAAAGTATTTAATTTTAAAAAAGTTGAGGGATTTCGATGGTCAATTTTTACAAGATCAGGGACTTAAATGATACATTTGAAATCCATAAAAGTTGACGTGGCGCGCGCATGTCACGCACAGGGGTGCAGCTGGGAGTCACCGATCCATGGGTACCGTATGTGCTTTTTTGGCAAGACCAGGAACCGCGTTGATCATTTAAAAAAACCAGGAACTGCAAATATAAAAACTGGTAAGACCATGAGCATATTATCAACATAGAATTTCAATTTCACACTTATGAAAACATTTGCTACCAGGAATACAGTTGGACTTGGCTGAAAATAGTGTTATTAGTATATATACGTCTAACAATTTTAATTGCAAAAAGTAACACAGAAGAAGTTAAACCATATTAATGGTAGTGGTTAAATAATAAACACAATTGAATTTTTTGTAAGTGCATATTTATTAAACAGTTTGTCCTGAATTCATAATTTGATTGCCAAGTTAATAATGATGTTTGACAACTTGAACAACTTGCTTTTATTTCCCAACTGAAATGTGCTAATGATCCATTCGTTAATGTTAAAATTTACCTACCATACCTCAGTTCAATGGATGAAGGATATACACACTGGTAAGGTAAAGTTAATACAATTTTTGGAATGATTGTTGTACATTTACATGTGTTAGAATCATCTTGGACGAATTTGAAATTTTTAGCGTAAATATCATATATCTCATTATATAATCACATATTTTTTGGGCTACACACGTTAGTAGCAGGACCGGTTCTAAGGATAAGCCAGAAATGCGACAGCCTAGGACCCAAAGCTAAAGGGACCCCAAAATTATATATATTTAAGTATTAGATAACTCATTATTGTAGGACTAAAGTAAATGCGATTGATTTTATTTGGAATGATGTAAAATTAACGTAATGATGCTCTAATTAAAAGTTTTATTTACAGACTTTTAAAAACTTTTTTGATTAATGTTAATTAATATAAATACTTTTATCTATAACCATTAACTAATAATAACTATGTATACGTGCGTTAATAACATACAATCCCAATGAAAATAGGCATGATTTCCTTTCTAAAATACATTAATTAATATAAAATGTTAGATTATTATTAGCTATATTGATGTTCAATATACTAATAAGGATTCTACTTTATTTTAGGCTTTAGGTTTCTTTGATAATGCTCTTTCATCTATTTTCTTTATTTGATATATCTTTTTATCTTTTGTATTTAAAAATCATTAGATTATTTTCAATGTAAATTTGTTACTTTAAAATCATGTTTATTTTTCTTGGTAATTCATATCTTTAAATAAGAATTCTAAGAGACGCAAAATCCAGCAACGTCTTAGTACTCTGTTCAACTTCTCTATAGAAGCTATAATCGTTCATTTTGTCCTTCAAATTCAAGTCTAAAATCATCTTTTTCTATTCTTCATATTTTTGTTGATTATTCTTGAGTTCCTATCCTTCAAAATCAAAGGTACAAAGAAAACTAAATGTAAATTGTTTATCTATTTTTTATTAATTTTAATCAAATTATTTTTTTGTTTGCAGATTTATATTTTTTAGTGGAGAATATTTTCAAGAATCTAGACTTTGAAGCACACTTTTGAAGTAACTTATTATTTTAAACTGTATCTTATTTGCATATGTAAGAGCGTGGATTTTAGATATGGTTTTGATGAAGATTTTGGCAACAACATAAAATTAGCGGATGTAGAGACATTATGAACAATTATTTTTTATTTTGGTTTTGATTTTGAGAGTTTTATAAGCGTAATTACACAATCATTATGTTGGCTAATGAATAATTTTTTATTTAATATTTGTTAGAAAATATTTAGAGTTAAAAAATTTTATCTAAGGGGCCTAAACATCGTATTTCGGCCCTCGAAACTAAAGGACCGGCCCTGGTTAGTAGTCCCTTAAATTCAACATAAATAACTTATTATCTCCAAAATTTTAAACTATTATTGCTATTCCTTGATTTTATAAAAAGTACAGTCCTCCCTTTAACTTATAAAAGTATACGAGTTTACTCTTTAAATGATCATGCCAGCTCTGATTCAATAGAAAAATATTATATTTTAAAAAATTAAACCAACTAAAAGTCGATTCATAACATAGGTAAAGTGATATATTTTGTAAAAGTTGAAGAGACTAAAACACATAAATATGTGTTTTGTAAGTTAAGAAAGTAATCAAAACTTTTTCAAAATTCCTATATGATCAATCGACAACAAGTATATATATATATTTGACCTACTGTACTATTTTATGGTGCATTTTCACCCACTGATTTACTTACAAAACCCAACATGTTTTTTATAAACGCGCAAAATTTTTATTAATTTATCGCCCATTGGATTGAATATGAAAAGATGAAGTGTGTGGAATTAAATGAAGGTGACACGTGTCCCCAACCAAGAACCATCCTTTATCTTGATTGGGATTCAAAAAGATAAAAGGAAGAAAACAAATACAACTCCTCACGTGATGGCTCGTGCTTCATTCACCTCATATTATGATAAAACTCGCACGTGCCGCACTCAGCTTTCTAATTTTGACATCTTTGTTTTAACAATTCATTCTCGTAACTTTCATTTAATTTTGTTTCGCAAAATAGAAAGAAAATGTAACCTATTTCATTGTGAGCATCTATTGCAGGCTTAATAAATGTGTTTCTTGTAATCAATTGGCAACAAGGCAACAACATTTCTCTCGACTAAGACCTTATAACTTTATTTCCATTACATTTTAGCTCATTACATTGTTCATGATCAACTTAGGATGGTCACACCATCATAGTCAAAAAAATATCACCACCTTCGTCATTTAGTCAAGATGGGTAGGGTGTTGAACAACATCAACCGCTAGTAGGGTTGTTCTCTTGTCAACCAAAAACGTAAAGAAATCCTCACATTAGGTGACACAAAATTGTCTTACACTACAGTTTGAAAGCAAAGCCAAAATCTTTTATTGGAACTCCCTCAACTGCTTATCTACTGTCTTTACAAAATTTTCTTTAAATTGTGATGTTAGCAAAGTTTTTGGGGATTGTTATTTGACGCCCATCTCTGAAAAACGTTCTTTGAAATGATAATTTTGTCCCTCATGAAAGGGACAAGACAAGGAAAAGAAGAGAAAGAACCAAGAATTTTTAATAAGGGGGTAACATTGTCATTTCTAAGAGTGTTTTTCATTGATTTAGGGCGTGGTTTAGTAGAGAGAAAGTTTTTTCAAAAGAAACTCTGGGCTTTAATGCCAAATGTAGTTGGTTGGGATTCATCATGCACCTACTATAATAACTGATCATTCACTTCCATTATCTAATTTATTTGCAAATTTAACACAAGCTCATATCATTATAATAAAGTTGTTTTTGAGGCAATTTTTTAAGGGGTTTATAAACAAATGGCCTAAGAAACCCACCAAAATTTAGTCCATGTCTTTTTACTATTTTAAAATGTCTAAATCTTAAGATTTGTTCAACAAATGTCTAAAACAATAAAACCCTAACATTTCAATTCTTCTCTCACAGAAACGCCGCCTCCGACCGCGAACGCTGCCCCCTCCGCCATCTCGTCGTCGCCGTCGTTCAAACTCAGATCTTCACCGCCGCCGTCGTTCAAAGTCCAAATCTCCTTCGTCCCCACCTCTCGTCGTCCGCCTCAGATCTTGCCGTCGGATCTTCTCGCCGCCTGATCTGCTCGTCGCCAGAAATCGAAACCGCAGTCACGCCATCCACCGCCAATGGAACCGCCTCGCCGCCAGATCTAAGCTGTTTTTCTTTGATTTTGGTTTTGTTTTTGAATGCCTGTGTTTTTTAGTTTTCCGGTGAACTCTAGAGAGGCGGCGGGTTTGAACGGTGGCGGTATCGACGACCGTCTCGGAGGCGGTGGCGGCGGTTTCCGATGACAGTATACCGTATACTGTCAATGGTATACTGCGGTATACTGTATATTAAACATAGTATACTAAGTGGAAAAACCAAAAAAAAAATAGAAGGGAAATAAAATGAAAAAAAAGTGAATAAGGAAAAAAAAAGGACATAAACACATGCAAGATGAAAAAATGGACAAAACCAAATAAAAGGAGTAAAAAAAAAAGTCATTCACAACAATTACCGATTTTTTAAAAATAAAAAAAATAATAAGATTTTAGTATAAACTCTAGCACTTTGTACTTCCCTTCCATGCATTTGGACGGGAATCCTAAACTACTTACAAAAATCAAACTTCCTCGATCAAGCGCATGAAAAGCTCTCTTCTACATAATTTCCAAATACTATGTTCAAATTAAAAATAATCTAGTAATGGTGAAAAAACGGAATCATGAACAAATAGATATAAAATGATAATAGATCCATGATGCCCGAGTTATGAGTAGCTTGTACTTTGGAAACAACTGATCTAATTGTTTAGATTCTTCTTTAAAACATTAGACCATAACTGTATTCCGACATAGACTCAGCAAACTGTACCTCAATATCAAACTGTTTCTCACCAGGATATTAATAAACAAATAAATAAGAACATATATGTGCAAAATACATTTTCTAACAGCAGCCACTCCAAAATATAAAAGTTCAATAAAACAAAAATTCAATTAAGCAATGGATAAAGTCTAAAATTCAGTAGCTAAAACTTTTTTGCGCAGTATTGGTGAACATATAGCATACACCAGCAGAAATTGGAGATACACGAACATTGATGATAATAGTGACAGTAATAGTAACGTTAATAATTGACAAGGAAAAAAGAGTAACCATGACAAAATTTCTTAATTGATATACAGATGTGTAATAATACACAATTATGTGGGGCTAATTCTCATCACAATGGACCATTCGAACAAAAATTGGGACGACAAAACTAAATAATGCATGCACCTATATACAGCACAGAGCTTCAAATGATGAAACCCCCCAAGGCAAGGAAGAACCTCTCAAGCAGTCTCAAAAAGAAAATATATTTAAAAAAGGAAAACGAAATCATGAATTCACCTTATTTTCATGATCACGGATATCGGCTTCCCCCTGCATTCATCAAAGATACATCAGAACCGAAACATTATGACCAACAACCAAAGTTGATTACCACATTGATTAAGCAGATATAATGAAGTTGAACAAGTATCAAAACTAATGGTTCAAACTATTATTTATGCAGAATACTGATAAGGAAGTCAAAATGACGCAAATGCAACTGAAAAAAAAAATTCCCAGTTAACCTAATGCAGGTATTGTAAATGATGATAGACAAACACAGTTACCTCTTATTTGACCGGAATAAGAGACAAACTCAAGGCACTGTTGATACGGATTTCATGTTCGAAAGTGAAATAGGCGTTAAGGGCGGAGAATTAACTTCTCCGCTTTTCCCCGGGGCTTGAAGACACTCCACAGGGCTGGAAACATGAACCGTCACTGGTCTCTGACTGCTGGAGGGTATTGAGAAACTCCGGGGAACAACCAAAGGTGGTATTGGAAGTGGTGATGCCAGACCAGTCACAGCTGAACCAATCTTGCCTGCTCCCGAGTTGTCCGGATTTCTGACCAAAGGCGCAGAGTGACCAATCAAAGCTGATTTTGGTGTTTTGGGAGTCAAATTGCCCGGCGGTCTAGGGAGCTCGTGGAGCTCACTTATTCTAGGCGAAGATGCCAGGGGAGGCGAAGCAGTTGGGGACACTTTAGGAGAAGTAGTCTGAGGGATCGAAACACGTGGTGGAAAACCAGGAGCTTGGAGTTCATTGGAGGAGATAGGACCGCTGGCAGGCGACTTGGTTGATGAGGGCTTGCTAGTTATGGGACCCGAGAAAGATTGGCGTTTGATTTTCTTGTGATCGGATGTGTTGTATGGATCAGGAGTAAGAGGGAGAGGCAATTGGGTGGAGGAGTTACTAGTGCTGCTATCTTTCGGTGCTGCACGTGCTTTTTCTTGCTTCTGTTCTAATGGTGAAGAGTGCCAAAGATTTTGATCATGTCTGGTGATGTCTGGTGGCTTTGTGAGAGCAGCTGAACCGCTTGTTCGTGATGAGATTGAAGTCTTTGCATCTGTAGGTGTGGGAAGTACATAGGTGTGCACTTTCCTTGCTGAGGGTGGTGCTTGTCTTGTTCTTTCATTTGGATCGGGTTTCCTTTCTGGGAAAATCGGTGCAGAATGACTGACTGGCCGGTGTTCCCTGAGTGGGCCCGGGCAGTTGGCTTGGTTTCTTTCAGTGTTCAACTGAAAAAGATAAAAAATTTCGTCGCCAAGTAAACAAAACTAACAAATATTGATTAAACACTTGTTAACACAATAATGATGGTCATTTCAAAATACCCAAACACAGTGTACACTACAGTCAAGTTTTTGTTACCTCCTTACGGATGTCTTTTCTACCATTCATTTTAAGAGAATTTAATTCATTGCATTCCATTTCCTACACAAAATTTGTAAATTTTGAACAAAAAATGAACTTAATTGAATTTCTAAAAGTTAAGGTTGCCACACCCTGCCTGTCTTTGGGAAATTCAGTCGGTTATCAATTTACAAGAAAAATATACCTCGGGATTTTCTGTTGTTGAAACTTTAGTAAATGAAAGTTCCATATCATCCACCTGAATGATAAAAAACCATATCAAAATGCAAACGGAAGTTGGTGAGATGGATGCAACAAATAAATATAACCAATATCTCCCTGTACCTATAAATGACTTCTAAAAAAACATTCAAAGGAACAACTGAGTGCTCGTTAGTGCTAATATTTACCAACAGACTAGTTTCTAAATGTTTACCACAATACACCCCTATTTCAAAACAATAGGTGCATCTCTTTGTGCTCCAATGAACTAACCAATTAACAATTAACAAAGTAATATGGCCTTCTAAGGAAGAAGTTCAGATTTGCATCCAGTAAAAGCAACCCTCAATAACCACTTCACACTACAAGATTCTGATATTTCTAGTGCTCATTAATGTAAGCCAAAAATATTCAAATACAGATACTACTACGTTAAATAGAATCAACAGTGAAGACTCCCCAAAAAACAAATTTGTAAGCCCAGAACTATTATAAAGTAGCAAGCTACTTTTTTAGGACAAAAATACATGTATTCTTACAGCCTCTGATCAGAAAAAATGGATGTTAAGATTGTTCATACACCAACTTATTCACAAACAGATGAGCATTAAGAGAGTAACAAATATACCATATAGACCTCAGTTTAACTCAAGCTAGCAGATACTGCATTTGCAACCTTGTATAAATCAAGACTTGCATGCAAAACATAAAGCATGTGAAGAAATGGCATTCAACTGTACTTCAAGGTGTTTCAGCACAGTAGTTTAACAATACCCTGAGTGATAAATGTTTCCATATAACATAAAACTGACCTTGATTGATTTCCTTGATGATAGAACATGATCATGGCCCTGTGTATTCACTCGGTAGTCAAAACTTAGTTCAATCCCATCACTTGAATCAACATTATCATCATCATCGTCACCATCTTGCCTACTTTCATCATCAAGTGTACAAAATTCATAATCAATATGCTGCTGTTCTGTAACAGTTTTCACATGTTGATCAACTTCCTCAAGTGATTTAAGCCCTTTGCGAAAGAAATTCAGCTGCATTTGAAGTACAAAGCACACGTTAACATCTATAGAACCTGATGTAGGAGAAACTTTGAGAAATTTGAAAAAAACCTGAGCTGCATGGTGACGAGCTGCCTGAGTTAAAAGACTTCTAGACTGCCCTTGTTTCAGAGATTTTAGCCGGAAAACACACAGGGTTGCCTCTTCATCATATTCATCATGAGCTGTTTTCAATTGCTGCAACGTAAAGCTTTCACCCTTTACACTCTTTGACTTTCCTTTTTCTCTTTGGTGTGCAACCATGTATTCATAGACATTTCTGAACATCACGCACCAGATTAAGAATGCATTTACTTCTTATAAAATATAACAACAAATAAACTGAGATCACCTTTTCTCATCACACTGACGCTTCATATCCTGCACCAAAGAGCAAGAGGAGGCTATTAACCAAAATTTGAAGAAAGTTTATCTTTCATTCTTTTGATGTTTTAAGTTGCCCACAGTAAAAGATAATGTACAAGCTTGTTCGACAGTTGATCCATAGCTCCATGTTTTCAACAGAGAGATGAGTAATTCAAATAAAACTAAGTATGATTCGAAGGGTCAGCTACTTGACGTCCTTAGAAAAAGTGGAAACATAGAGTTGCAAGAAAAAAGTAACAATAAGTAACGACTATACTATGAAAGGCTGGTTTCCATGGACAGCATGGCTAAAAGAAGAAAACAGTTGAGCAAACGTCGACTATGATTTCACCACTATCAGTAACTACTTTAACTCTTTTTACCAATTATTAAGACAGCATCAGCCATTTCTTTAGAATAATCCCTACAATTGTCTTTCCAACCACAATTATCGCAGTAAAGTCTTCAACTCTTGTAGGTCAGGTATTCTTGCTTAGTAAAACAATAGATAAAAAAAAACCACCACCTTCATTAGAATTTTCATGGATCCAGTCTGCTACATGCATCACTTCAGCCACAATATAATTAACTAAGACAGTTCCATATCCTTTCTAGATGCCATAAACAAGCCCATGAAGATTCCTATAAGACATGCCCTGCCAAATTCCTATCCAAAATCAACATAAATATTGTTCTTAACTCATACACTCTTTGTGCCTGATCAATTGAAATTGCCTATTTGGTGTTTGACCTATCCATCTCTAGCACAACTTAACTGTCCATGGAGGATTTGACAAATTCAAGCATATTCAACAAAAATATTCATGATCCAAGTAATGGTATTGGTAGTTCACGTAATTTATGTCATCAGGTGACACTACATATGATAAATGAATAGGTGAAAGGTGATGCACAATATAAGCAAAAGAATTTGGGCACCAAATGTGAGAAAGAAGTTGGGCAATAAATATGACAAAAGAAGTTGGGCACCAAATAGGTAAAGGTTGAATAGGTCAGATACCAAATACAAAACTTTCATGTTTGGTAATCAAAAGAGTATTTAAGCTGTAAAACATGATCCAAAAAGGTTTAAGCCCTTCAAATGCACAAATCAATTCAGTTTTTTACAGAACTCTAGACATCATATACAGCTGTAGAACACACAACTCCGGGTGCATTTCCTCCTCACAGTGTAAGAGAATATAATTCTCGATAACAGAAGTATCACCAATAGGTTGTTTTCAGCAATTAGAGTTATGCCAAATGATGTCATCTTGTGTAAGCACATCATGACTTCATGAAGTTTTCTATTTCTGATAAATCATCAAATTCTATTTGATGAAGTTCCAGAAAATTCTCATTTTCGCAATAAAACAGCTTAGTTTTCTTTTGTCAGAAAAACAAATGAAGTTCCGGTATCAAAATTATTTAAAATATCCTAGGACATGACATTTACAGAAAGAAGCATAACCAGAACTACCATAAGTTTAAGCAGTGCAAACTACATCCCAAAAATGTTTTCTAGTGCATTGCACGCCCAGAACTCAGGGAATGCACTAAATTATATATGCAGTTAAACAAGATTACTTATAACTTAAAACCTTCCTGTTATTCACATGAATACTACAAATGAGAATCGTTAATCAAGATCAAGTGCAAAGGAATCATAATACTAATGCTTATGAAAAGTACGAAATTCAGGATTTTGGAAAGGCAGGAGGTTGGGTTAAGAGCTTCAAAAGAGTCAAAACCTTTTTTTGCCAAAATATACAGACATAAAGCATTAATATCTGAATAATGAGAAATCTAAACTAACCAAGTAACTAAGGTAAATCGAGAAATAACATGAACTACTATTAGACACTGGATTTCTATTACAGAAAAAACCCAAAACAAAGATGGGGAGAAAAACTGAAGCTCCTTATCTATATCTAATCTAAAAAAAAAATATTTGAAAATCAACTGTGAAGCTATATTTCTGAATAGCAGACTCTATAGTTAAGGCAAAGCCAACCAAATAAATAACATCATATGCATAATTTTGTAATAAATCAAATTCTCCCAGCATAGAAACCATTGCTCATGATTATATAGCAAAACATATGGTTGCTACCAATTAAAGCATGAAAGTAACTCCAAATAATTCTTCGAGTCGGCCTCAACAACAATTAAGGATAATTGATTATTAGAAAATGCCAGAGTTATATGAACATAATTAAAATAACGACGCACTAAAAATGCCAGTAAAGAACAATTTGAATGAAAATACAAAGTAGAGGGATTTGGAGAACAAACCTCAACTGTTCGAAGTTCATTGAGAAGAGACTCGGATGGATTTGTAATTGTCAAAATTATATGCGAACGCTAAATTTTCACAAGTAGCGAGTTAATACAAGTGAATACAAGAAGATTTTATTTGTAATAGTGTCAAATAGTGTGCTCCAAGGGCAATGAAGCACTCACATAGCTATCAACCAGCTTTTGAAGTTCGAACTGAACCTTCCCCAACATTGATAAAACATTTCCTGCAGAAAATGTAAATAACCAAAAAAATTCATCTCCACATATCACATTGGAAAATAGTTGAGATAGCTTGGTTATAACACCTTCTTCACTCAAAGAAACCAGCAAATATCACAAAAGCGCTCACACATAAAAGGAAAATATGTCAATACCAATCAATCTTCTTGATGTCATACTAGATTCTTATTCCAATTAGAATTAGGTGTCACAAAGAACTTCCCCGTATAGTTCCTGTTTCTGAAAGGCTCCAAAACCATGCACTTACACCAGAATGCCTTTATACCGCCATGGATTTTTCAAGGGGTGAGAATCAGCTAATAATCTACTGAACCAATATAGAACAACTGAACACACAAAAAAACTGCATGTAGACACAAATCACTTATAGATGACTTATATCTTCATGTTCTCACTACCAACCCTTTAAATAAAACCATTAGAATTCATCTACTAAAGATAACGGGAACGAAAAACCCCCAAGGGAATCAATTCTCACTCTAACCATAAAAAATCTAAATGAGTAACCAAGTACTAAACAAGGAGATAGGTAAAGGTGAACGATTTTGATTGGCCAATGTTGATTACTAAAAACAAGTTTAATGGTCTTCTAAAACCATGCAGTAGTGAACCACTATTCTTTCGTCTCCAGCCTGAATCCATTATAATTTTTCTTTTTCGTCTGAAAAGGAAGGTATGGTCACATGTAATACAAGCTTTCTAGGCTTCTTGAAAGGTACAACTCTAACCGGATGACGACTAGTATAAAGTTGAAGGAAAATCATATGAACAATAACAGAATTAAAATATCAGCTTTGAAGATCTGTTCGACTAAATTCAACTTGAATACCGATTTTTAGTAGTCTACTTACCACTTTCCTCGTCATCATGTAATGCAGTTTTTTCCAGAAGACAAGAGCCCATTTCCCTCAGTGACTCTGAGAATTCTGAAATCAGAGAGGGAGCCAAATGGAAGAACAAGTAAGGAAATATAAGACACAATTCTAAAAAAACAACTGGAGTCATGTCAGTGATTTCACACAGCAAAACTGAACAAGGATACTTAAGTTCATAATACATAGACTATGATTACCAGAGTTTATGATACATAATTAGGAAATTGTAAGTTGCAAACATACAAGAACATGCCATTTGCAGTGACATTTAAATTTCAAAATATTCTTATTTCCCAAGATCTGGAACCATACATTTACAATTGAGGAAAGCTAAATAAAAGAGGTATCAGCATCTAATATGTAAAAACAATAAGGATAACATATGATAAAGAGAGGTATCAGTTCAATCACCATATGCACTATTTGCTGTTGCAGCTGCAGCAGAAAGTAGACTATCATAGCAATTTCTCATGTCTTGCATGTCCTGTGAGAAAAAGAA
>CAOJBJ012614207.1:0-11784 GCA_948291685.1 Euphorbia celastroides
ACACACCAAGGTCTGCTGATCCTGCAAACATAAACGGTATATGGGAATTCCGAAAGCAACATAAACTAAAAGAAATATATCAATTAACGAGATTGCTACCTAGAAGCAATGGAAAATCCTTAGCTGACAGCCACATGGTACGAAATGCCACACGCTTTAGGTGTAACCGCCTTATTTTTTCTTCATACTTTTCCTTTTCAGGCCCCTTACCTTCACAGATGGTGATAAGAGGGTTTAGCCCAGGGTTTATTAAGAGAGGAGAATACTTAAAAATAAAAATAAAAACCCGAATTGGCATTACCTGTTATCACAAATAACAACCTGGGATACAAGGACTCTCTGTTGTCATTCATTTCCTTCCAAAGAACCTCATCAAGAGCAGAGTCCTTTTCATTCAAAATTGCAGCTACACGTCTATCATACATAACTGCAGCTTCCAAGAGAATGTCAAAATCATCTGGTGTCCTGAAAAAATTCCTCCCATTATAATCCCTTTCAATGAGTTAACAGTTTGAAATAGATGAAATCCAAAACTGATATGCGCATACTCTCTGTCATAAAAGAATTTGCAAAACATATTACAGATAAAATTCTAAGTGAACGATGTTGTGCTCGTGCAAACCATTTGTTGAATGCATGTTCTCTCATAATAAGTTGTTACACAAATCCCAGAATTAGTGGTGTTTTAATATTTTGGCAAGATTACATAGTTATGTTGTTTACATCATGAAGCTATTAGCGGATGTAATTTATAAGGGATGCATTGTATATATCTGGTTAATCAACGAAATATTAAATTATTTGTTTTTCCATACAATTTTCTCTGTTCTCTTTCTAATCTTCTTCTCCCTTCTTCATATCCTAATTCTTCTCTGATCTCTCCCTTTCACCTGTTTCTCTTCTCTATTATAATCTAATCCTCATTTCTATTTCTCCTCTGTGCTCTATTCCTATTTCTCAAACCAGTTCCAGCCCTAATCATGACAGAACCCTACCAGAACCACTTGACATGTTCTGCACACACAAATGATTGAAACGAACACTAGGAAAAAGCAAGAGTAAGCTGAAAACTTAACATTGACAGGATGATTATAGAAACAAAGCCTCACCAGCTACTACTACTGGCAATAAGTGCAGGCCGGTTTGGTTTTAAAAAATATCACCATCGGCAATGCTGGTAAACAATGTCTCGTCTACTTTCTGGTTCCCCATTCCTACGGATCATAAAATAAATTATGATTTGGACGAGAAGTCTTGATTTTCAAATCTCAACAGAGAGAAGTGCGAGAAATTAATGTTACCATAGCTAGCACAGTCATGAATCCCATAAGGTTGACTGAAGAACTTATCCAATCTGCAAAATAGCTAAAAAGAATCCAATATTTAAGGAAAATTCACAGCTCTCAATTCTAGAATAACTTCAGGAGGCTAGCTTTTCACCTTATGCTTTTCTCCTAATGAAGCAGGATGAAAAAACTCAGGTGGATGATCATATAGAACCGAGGCTCTGCAAATGTATCAAGCAGAAGTGTGAAACTTCTGAACATAAAAAAAATTCCACCTGTGATGACAACTTAGCTGGCACTGTTACGTAATTCCCCAGTTCTGAGCCAATTCATGCTGCATTGCCCTGGTTACACACAGGGAACCATCGGCCATTCTCCCATAATACCGCTCAAACCTGAGATTATATATAAGACAAAAGGTTCATTGCAAATCATAAGTTCTGGTAGCCATATTAATTTGAAGTGCATCCAAGTAGTACCAACGATATACAGCGACAGAACGACTGTTTCTTCCAACAGAAAGTGCTAACAAGGTATATCCAAAATTATGCCAATCAACAATAAATGCAGAATTCCTCAGCCAGCTTGCGCACTTCACAGCTGCCAACGTTGGAACAGATGGCGGATTCTGCGGACCAAAGATAAAATAAATAAAAAATATGTCCTCCGATCAAACCAATATCAAAGAGATGAGCATATCCATGTGTGCATGCATAAGAAGAATATTTCCATGCCAATACTATCCAGTTCAGGTTTATGGAAGAAGAAAATATTCCAAACATGAACAACAAAGAAAAGCAATTTTTGACTTAGCGGTTTCAACTGCGGTTAAGAAACTATATGGTTCAGAAAATTGTGGTAGCAAGCCCTGTAATTTGGTCTTAGAACAGAGACATTTAAAAAGTTTAGCAAGTACGATTGCTCATTACAATCTACAAATGCACGTAAGCTAGAAATATGAATTAATATTCATTCAAAGGTCTCCTTAAGAGGTCCCTTTAGCGCATCCAGTCACCTAACTTCTCTTTAAAGGTTTCCAACTTGGTCTAGAATATATGAGAGCCAGAGGCCAATGCAAATGGTTTCACCTGAAAGGAACTTGATTAAATTTACACAACTACATTTAGAAGCAATTGCTCATTTGACCAAGAAAATAAAAATACAAGTACCCTTAAGCACTTCGTCATTTGTAGATTCTAATACAGATTCAAGATTGTAGATATGAAACAAAAGAGTCATGATGTAAACGTAGCACCTTCTCAAATTTGGTTAACTGCATGATAAGGTCAATCGGTGGGGCCAAAGGCACCACAGTCATAAGAGAAGCAAATAGCTCGCGCAACAGTCATAAGAGAAGCAAATATCTTTCACAAAAGTCATAAGACAAGGACCCATGATTTGTTATCGAGTTATTAATAAACAATATTTTGAGCATCTATGTTCACATCAACGTCGAATGATATTTGCAATGGATGCAAATCAGAATGAGTACAGATAGGTCCAAACCACCTTCAAACTATATCCTAGTCAAATGAATCTGCAAGTAAAAAGCTGCACTGCCAGGCACGTTGCTGGGTTGAAAACTAGGAGATCTTGAGACCCACACCCACCCAACAAATGAGCCTAAAAGTTGTCAGTTTGAAGAAGATTTAACTGACAAATTCAAAATAACCAGATACAGTAGATTATAACAAGCCTTGCGATCAACAAGGAAGCCAACAGATTCTAATAACACGAGTCCTGGGAAATATATAAATTTAGTATGTTAACTATATGGAGTCAGATAGTCACGACGGAGACCCGCATGTATAAGCAACAAGGGACTATCAGATGCACAAAGCATCATGCACCCATGCATTGTTCAGGGAAGGGCGGTATCCCAAGCAATGAATTTTTTATAATCATGCCCTAACATACATGTAAGTGGAAATTTTCACAGCTCAAAATTATGCCCTATTTAGCCACATGGAGAACTTAACTGTGTCACTAAAGCTACCCATCGCAAGCTATAATAAAAAACAGCAGAATACATTTTTGAAATCATGTTGGTATCGACATTATTTCTTGGGAAAATTAAATAGTTCATGCAAGTTCCTTAGTTGTACTCATGCACGCCTATTTAAGTTGTGCAAAACTATTTCAAAGACTGCACGAGTTTTATAATGAAGATGCTATGCAAGTAACTGAATTTGAAATCTTGTTACTTTTTGGAAACAACACACATGCCCAACAAGAGAGGAAATCGTGCCAGCAGAGATAGGAAGGACATGTAAAGCCAAAATAACCAAACCTACTGCCGCATAAAATACATACACACCTGTACTATGAAAACATCAGGTGCTTTTATATTGAAGCAGAGGTTCCAAAGCAGCACTAATAACTGGAACAATGGCTTGAGCAAGAGAATCAAGCGATAAAACATCTTCGGTAGACCCTGGGGGGATATTGGCCACTGTTTCTGTGATATCAAGAACACAGAAAATATTGAATTATCAAAAGAACCCCAATAAACTCTGATTGAATGAGATAAGAGACATTAATGATATATATACCATTTTGTGGATGTGTATAGACTGACTCTCCAGTAATGCCAAGTGAGGTTCAGACCCTTACCATAAAAAATAAATTTCAATGAATTTTACAGTCAACGATATTCACCAAGTAATGAAGAATCCAATAAATAGAGCTATAAGAAAACCATCTAAAGAACTTAATTAGTTTTCTACCTAAACAATGAACATTGCATGCCAATGTACATCCATATTTTCTTTTTTATTTCATAATTCCCTCAAAACAAACAAAATCTTAAAACAAGTTGAAAAATCAGTAATCAGTCAATCATGGAGAATTTGAAGAATCAGTAATTCAAAGGAGCAGTGTTTGTCACATTCAGTTAAACAAGTATTAGTAAGTACTTTGAGGCGATATGAATGAACAACGGAAAGATGCAGAAAACTTCGAGCCGATAAAGGATAGACACTGAATTGAAATCCAGTTTTCTCATATTCAAAAGGCATTAGGCCTTGGCATCAGTGAAATAATAAAGAACAAGGAGTTCCATAAATCACAGTAATCAAACCAAAACAGTAGTTATGAGCAAACCATACCGCCATGTGCAAAGATATCCACCTGAAGAGACGCCTACAACAGCAAAACAACATTGAGAACAAAACTTGAAGATGAAGAGAATTACGGTTAATAAGAAGTACCTGAGAGGCAAGAGACAGGGCGTAGTACTGCATACGAGGACTTCGACCGATATCTCCCAAAACGACAACGCATGCTCTTCCTCTCGTCTTCCCCATTTTCACCGGACAGAGAAGAGCGGGCGTGAGTATCAGAAACAAGCACGAAGCCGAAACTAATCAAAACGATTGTTTAAGCAGCTGACACTGCAGATCAAGCTGGATTTTGAGCGACAGAGCCTTGAAGAAGACGGTAGGCGATATTGAGGTCGCGGTTGACGATCGCAGAGAGCGAAAATCGCTCGATCGATGATAATGGCGCTTTGTTGATTTGTAGGTGAAGAGAGGAGCGATCTAGTTTTTCGGTTTTTATTCAAAAGTGGTTCATTTGGAGGCGAAAGGGTCCAGCTGTTTTACCGAGCTTGTTTCGAGGCGCGCCCAAAAGGCTCTGGTTTCTGTTCTCGCTCAATTTGGTAAATAAAACTGATAGTATCATTTTCCACGTTTTTTATTCATATATTAATATTATAATTAATTAAATTTTCAATTCATTCTTTTATTTTTAATACTCATTCCATAGTAGATTACACAAGAACAGTTATTCGATGAAGGTGGATGACAATTTTTCCATTAATTTTTTTTTATTAAAAGAGAAGTCAATATCATTAATTAAAAACTAATACAGTTTTAATTAAAGATCAATAACTGTTTAACCATGTCTCCTAACTACTATTAAATTTAAGACATTAATTTATCATGATTCATTTCTACTCTATTTTTAAAAAATATATTTATTCTACTAACCAAATGTCATCTCAATATTTCTACTCTCTTATTTAACTAAAACAATTGGCTAATTTTTATTTTATGTTTTCAAATCAAAGTCAGTCGAATGATCAAGTGCTGCTATCTATCTATTATATTATTGACGCCTAAATGTCTTCTCCTAACGGCCTGAATTCAATCGAGATCAGTTACACGGAATCATAATCTTTTTTATTATTAAAAAAATGGAATCAACAAAACTTGACACTCTTACCTCGAACGAATCAGTTAATGCAGCTTGAAAGAGCCGGTTTGAAGAAGTTCATGTAAATACTATTAGTATGGCCCAGCTATTTCGCCTTATCTACAGAATGACTACGTATCTCATTCCCGAGAAAGACTTACTTACAATTCGGTATGATAAGGACACCCACCTTGCTAGATGTAGCTGCCATATTGGGTCTTCACCCCCATGGTGATACTCTTCGTCCCTTCTATTATCCTCTGTACCTGACCCGCTCGTTCCAAGTAGGTATTGAAAAGCACCCTGCCCCGGACCAAACCCGAAAGAGGCTTCGAAGGAAGAAGGAAGCCTAAAAGAAAAGTATTACCAAACTAAGGCTTGCCTTCTCTTCTCCCCGAACTTGGAGAAGATTCAACAATATTCATTGCCTTTCCCAGCTGCCCATTCGTTCACAGTCAATTCAACTTAAGCCCTTTTTGGTCACATCAGACTTTCCAATAAGACTAAGCATAGCATATCTCGAAAAATGAAAGAAGGCTAGCTCCTCATATCTTTCCCTCTGGGCTGGGGTAGAAAGAATAGAATGAAGCATCCCCTTCTTTTTATCACACGCCTATGAGTCAAACTCTTTCTATGGCCTATTTGATGTATGCAGAATGTGACTTTCAACATCTTCATATCCAAACCCGCTTGCGAAAACAAAGATTTACCGTAAACAAACCTTGACAGAGGAGTGAGTCTATCTTATAGTATCTGATTCTCCTGCTTACTTACCTTAATCCAGTATTGCCGAGAAAGATGTCGGAAGAGCGAGGCCTTTCCCTGGTGCCTTTGTGAATTAGAAGCCTAGAAAAAGACAGGTGAAAATCAAAGTATTTAAGTCTGAACTCGTTGAGAAAGATTTCCAGGCCTTTCATGGCTTTGTAGGATTTCCTCTCTTATTCGTAGAAGGTACTCCTCCCTAAGCTTTGAGCTGCAACGGATTAAGGATTAGCTTCGTTCTAAGCTGCATTCTAAGCAGGAATAATTCCACTCATTCTAAGAAAACTACTTACTTTTTCTTAGCGAAGAGAAGCTAGCGTAATTATTACACTAGTTCTAAGAGCGTAGTAGGCAGACGGAGAAGGGAGGATTGCAGCGGCAAAGCGGGTAAGGCATTCTAGACGACGGCTGTGAAAGCTACGTGAGCTACTGAGTCAGAACCGGAATAAAAGCTGTAAAGCGAAGCTAGGATTTAGACCCTCAAAAGCTTCTAGAACTAAGCGTCATAAGCCGTTGCAGCGGGAGGAAAGGGAAGAGAAGTTGAAGCTTGGCTCTTTACGCTTTTGAAACCATTTGAAAGGCTTTTGAAAGCGGGGAAATAGAAAGTTTTCACGACAGTTTATTAGTGAAAATGCAGTTGCAAGCAAAAATACGGGGAAAACGCTCAAATGGCACGATTTCACTTTCTCGTAGGAAAGGAAGTGGACTTGCAAGCTTTCCAGGCTTCCCATTAGCTGTCCAAAGCGGGGGTATGGTTCTCCAGGTGTGTTCTCATTGGCCTAGATTAAGTAACTAGGCTAGGTAAACTTCATTTCAATCTTCTCTTTGATCGTCTCCTGATCTCATACCCGTCCCTAACAAGCGATTCTCCCTAAGTATGGATCCACCTTCTTCACCCTGGCATGCTATTTTACAGGATGCATTCGTCGAAAGAAGCACAGGGAAGCCAGCCCGGTCGATTATTCACCTCCTCCTGTGAGCTGGTGGGCCACCACGCCCCGCCCTAGCTTCCCCTTGAGTATCGGTAGCTACCCGACTTTCTGTCGCCAGATGTCCTCCTTCTTTATGTTATGCAATTTTTCATTTTACTGGAGGGTCTCCTTTGGTTCAACTCTGCTCTTCGCCCACTCTGAAGAAGAAGAGGACAAGGTTGTTGCCAAGCGATGGCCTCGGGAACTTCCGCCCAAGGAGCTCCTTTTTCCCATGATTCGAGGTTTCTTCTCCGACAGGCCAAGGTTTGCAATCGGGTGCCTAACTTTACTATTCCTCTACCGTGAAGAAAATCCTCTATTTATGGAATCCCGGACGCATTGCTTCCTTTCTTTGGAGGAATCCTAGAGTAGGCCACCTAGGACTATAGATAAATATCTTTCTTTCCATAGTAGAATATAGCTATAGGCTATAAGAATAGTAACAGAGTATGCGTTCTTCTCTTTTTTAATTCCTCTCAACTAAAGAAAGAGCATCCCTCCCCTTTCAAGCCTTTAAACAGTCCTTTAGGCAAGTGCAAGCTAGGAAGTAAAATAGGCACGCAGGAGGGACGGCAAAGCAAAGGAACCTCGCCACTCTCGTTGTCAGTTGAATCATCAGGTGGGATAAAAGGAAAGAGCGGAACTGCTAGATTATATTCTAATGTAAATACCAAAGCGGCATTCCTTGACTCAAACTATTATATATATAAAATGACCCGAGCACTTCCACTATCCCTAGGCCCTCTTGATCTTGACCCTTGCTCGAGGAATTGCTCTTGCCGGGAGAAAGAAATCCCCTCTTCCGCGAACTGAGAACAGTTGAGAACAGTTGAGAACAGAACATTCTCACATCAACAGGCTGTGAGGGACAAATAACTATGACTATGTTCGGGAGATGCACTCATCTGGCTATGTCAGATAGAGCTAAACGGCAGCTAAGAAAGAAGAGATGTGAACTCGACTTTACGCCCCCCCCTAGCCTAGCCCCAACAATGTGCACTGGTCGACAAAGGCCGACGTCCCATCAGGCAACCTCCTCTTCTTTGATTCCGTGCACGAGTAACGTAAATAAATCACTGGGGCTTTTAGGCCTCATAGAATAGCGAAACGGCCCGCTTTCATCATTAGGGTGAGGATGCCTAATCCTATGAAAGAAGACTCTTCCCCGCTCTTTCTGCGGTTAGACATCAAGTAAATTAAATGGCTTTGACACCTGCTTCGATGCCCCGGGAAAAGGATCTGCTCTTGCCGGGTGGGACTGACCTAAGAGTCCCTATTTCTACATGACAGGAAGACCTTCTATGCCAGTCCTACTACCAGAGTACGGACCAGACTTAGAATATCTCCTCCTCCAGTACTCAAAAGAGACTGAAGAGATAGGGCTTCACTCCTTCGCCTATAAGACGAAAGCAGCTAAGAGTTAGACCTGATGATGTCTATAAGCTAAATGTTGATGCTGCGGTAGTGGAATGAATTGACTTACCTAATCTGTAAGAAATTGATAGGTTGGCATATTGTTCTATGAAATGGAATCTCTTACCTATTTCCCCTAGTCCCGAAAGGAGACTCTCTCTTACGCCTGAAGTGGTCGATGTTGTGGGATTGCGCTTGCCTTATGCTTTCTTTTCACCTTCTTAGTCTGCTATGCGGATGATCGACTTCAGTCTAAGGAAGATGAGATTTCTTAGCCCCATCGGCTTACGTCTTGTCTGCTCCTTTTCAAGACTAGTCTTTTCAAGTCTAAGTCAGATTGAAGCTCTTTGATGGTCAAATGCCTGGAATGAGAGCAGAAAAGGCGTTAATCGTTCGCTAATCTTGACAGTTTCCATTTTCGATTGAGAGAGCGGTAGTGAGCTCTAAAATAGTGCACCGAAACGGGGCTAACGATCCGCTAAGGCGGATCACAGCATTGAATGATGGCGAAGGGCAGAGAGTTCCGTGACCCGAGCCGAGGTTGCAAAAAAAAGAATAGGAATCGAGTGAAGAAGAAATGAACAACAATAGAGGCAAGAGGAAGAAAAGGAGACTTATACAACTACTGCGGCTATGCTATAAAGTACTCCCTCTCGATTACGGGCACTCTAGATGGCTCGCAAAGCACTTAACTTCCACTGGATGGGAACTAGCACTCGATTAAGGAACTCCTACTTCAATGCCAACCGGAGTGGCCCTGTAATCTTCTCCATCAGGGTGGCTACAGTGAGATAGAGCGGTGAAGCTGTGTTCTGAACAGAGCAAGCAGGGGAGGTTATGACATTAAAACGCAAGGTAAGACCCCTGAATTGGTTATGCCTACGACTTGTATCAGAGAGTGCTCCAATAGGAACATAAGTGAGATTTCGCGGGTTATCATAGAGGAATTGCGCGACATAACATAAGTGATGAGCCACGGGAATTCCCCACGATGAGAGGAGGTCCGCTCAGAAGCAGAAGCTGTGGGCTTCCGAGAACCCCTGCATCACTTCCCATCACACTATGCATCCTTTCGGGGCTGTTACGTCTTGGTCGACTAAATCAAGCCCTGAAAATGACTTACCCGGCCCAAACTCTTCAGGAACCGGGGCCGCCCTCTTAAGCTTTCCACGGCCAAAGCCCTTCTCACCCCAACCACTCATTCTCTTCCATGCACCCGCCCATACTCTCTTGTTCACCGCCTAAGTACAGTAAAGTAAGTACATCCTCTTTTTGACTCTTCTTTGAATGAGCGAGTAGATCCTTACTTCCGTAGCCCCAGACTCCTAAAAAGTGTCGCCGGACGATTTGATCTACCTGGTAAGCTATAGCAGAGCACAAAGCTAAGATGAAGTCTGCCCCGGTCAAATCTAAAGCTTCCTTAAAGCCTCGCCAGCCCTTTTTGAGTTCCGCTCTGGAATGAATTTTTTGATACTACACGGATACTCTATCTGCCGGTGATACATATGTT
The DNA here is from genome assembly GCA_948291685.1 of Euphorbia celastroides. NCBI lineage: Eukaryota > Viridiplantae > Streptophyta > Magnoliopsida > Malpighiales > Euphorbiaceae > Euphorbia > Euphorbia celastroides. Next base: position 10,137 of record CAOJBJ012614207.1, read on the forward strand.
CAATCGGCTGCTGCTAATTGGCATTTCCGAACGGTTCGACCTAGCATTGATCTCTCATCTGTGGCTGTCTCTTATCGAGGTCTACCACACTAAGAGTTAAGAAAGAAGGGACCTACCCGAGCCGACCGAACCCGATCGATGCCTGGACACAAAAAGCCTCAGGCGTACAATCAACTATGCAGTTAAGGTGAAAGGTTGATTAGACCATCAACCGAAATCTACGCAGGTTTTACGACGCCTTGGATGCGATTGACATCGAAACGAACCCATCTAACCGTCAGTCTGATCTCCCTGGAGTTTTCTATAGGTATAGGAAGGAGTCAGCCTTAGCTGTAAGAATTGGAATATGTTCCGAGAAGCGGCTCTTTCCAGCCCTTCTCTGCTTCCTTCTGTTTTCCTACAACCGGGATTGATACGGTCACTCGAAGCTTCCGAACATTTTACGAATCCACTGCTCTTAGCTTTCGTTACCCGTTAGATCAACAATCTCATTACTTAGGTCTTGTAATAGCAATCTCACTCTAAGTCCCTCTAAGAGGAATCAAGGAAAGAATTATACAAGCGAGATGAAAGTCCAAACATAAGTCAGAAAGGAAATCTTTGATTATTCGAATAAAATAAATGGGGGGCTTCTTTGCCCAATAGATGCTTAGATTTCGGGGTGAGAAGGGGGGTAGATTACTCTTATCCGCGGATTGACGGCCTTGGCTTATTCATTCAAGATAGGAAATTCCACTCAATCCTAGAAGACCTTCCTCTTCCCCCGATCCGGTAGAGCGTGAAGCTTTGCTTTGGAATCGAACGAGAAGCTCGAAGGAAGTAGCCAATTCAAAGGTGGTTTCTGTCATCCTCTGCTTACAGCCTAATTTAAATCTAGGTTCCATCTTAGTACGCAAAGTCTGAAGAAAGAAAAGGTAAATCCAGAGTTAGAAAAAATCTGTCCGAATCTAAGACATCCAACTCAAAATATCGATCGTAAGAGAAGAAAGCTCTTAGCAGAAGGTTCCGAAGTGTCAATCCTTCGTGGATTGATCGAGTTCCGTCTACTGATTGGGTTTACGTTAAGTAAGTAAGGAAAGCCGGGTGTGGCGATCCGATCAACGAAAATCCAAAATTTCATCCAACATGCTTCTATCTAAGTGATTCCATTCCTTTCCTAGAAAAGGTCATGTAATAGAATTCAATGGGAAGACCTCCAATCGGGTAAAGTAAAAAAATAAAGACTTTATTGCAAACGCGCTACTGGTTCTTTGGAAGAACTCACTTTTTTCTCTTTGAACTTTCGGATCCCATTTTCATTAGAGTAAAGGAATCACCAGTCTTTTCTTTTCTGAATAGGCGGTCTTGCCGAATACAGTTAGCTCAAAGGTAGTGATCAGTGGAGGAAGAATCCGCTATCGCTTTCATATCCATTACTCTCAGAGGTTTCATTTCCCCCTCTTGGCTTATTCTGACTCTTCGCCTGTCTGGCTATTATAGTCTAACCCCAGGGGAAGCTCGTCAACCCGGGAAGCTATTTACGATTAAGGAGAAGATGCGGCACCTGTATTTACTTTCACTTAGAACTTAGAGTGCCTTGATATTAAAGTGTCAAGGCGGTCGATATGAATAAAGGCGGGGTCTACTGAAATGTAGCAGAAAGAAAGGT
>CAOJBJ012614375.1:0-17417 GCA_948291685.1 Euphorbia celastroides
GTAGCTTGCTTTGAGGCTACAATTTAAGGTTTATGGCCGCGGAATTTTATTTATGGACTTGGAATTGTCGACAGTATTGTCAAGCAGCTAAAAAATTATGGTGATAACTCTGCAACAATATTCTTCTCTTAAAACGATAAATATTTGAAGGGTGCTAAACATATGGAATTGAAATATTTTGTCGTTGAAGAAGAAGTTCAGAAACAAAGAGTGTCAATCGAGCACATTAGCATAAAAACTTATGATTATAGATCCATTAACGAAAGGATTACCCCTAAGGCATTTACTGAACTTGTCGAAAGAATAGGGATCTTTGGATGTCATCCTTAATGTCATTTTAATGTTTTATGGAATTGGCACTTTGAGCTCACCTATTTTGTTTCTGATAATATATAGATCTTGTTTATTATGGCTGGTATATACATTATTATCTCAAAACAAGATTTAGTCTCTGACAAAGACATTACTCTTGGAGCATTATGAATATCTTATTATGTGTCATGTTAACTGTGATCTAATACTGTAATACATAGAAGGGACTATGTCGAAAAATTGATGTACAACCGCTATGATTCTTATTAGTAGTCACATTTAACAATGACTTTATGAAGTGATTAAACATTATGACGAATTTATCTTATACATTGTGCAATTATGTTGTATTAAACCATTATTGATTATTAACGACACATAGGCCAAGTGGGAGAATGTAAGATTTAATTTATTCTTTGGCCTTATGTGACATTAATACTATTAAGATACGGTTTAATAATAAGATAACTACAAATCTATTTTGTTAAAGAGATATGTATAAATTAAATCTATTGACTAGATAAATACAAATTCAAACTAAAGATAACATTAAGCTAGTTTATCTTTATCTTAAGATACAAATTTGAATTAAATATAAGATAAACATCAATCTAGTTTATCCTTATCTTAATACCCTGATGGTGGGTCTATAAATACTTATGGAGTTTGTCCTCTATCTACCCCGATGTAAGTTTTATCACTATCAAAAGACTTGTCATTAAGAAGGGATTAAGAGAGAGAAACATAACTCCGCCGTAGCTCTCATCATGGATTCAGGTACTCATTCCTAATCTAATATTTACTTGTGAGAATCATGTTGTTCTAAGAACTTGCTTAAATTCTTCTATGCAACTTGATGATTTAGTTTTCATAATTTACGCATAACTTTAAAGTATCAAAACTTACACTTTGTTCTTATTTTCAACAATATTTCAATAATTTTCATTGTGTCTATCTACGTTGCTTAGTGGTGGTTCGCAACTGTACTAAGCTCTATGTCAGGATTACAAAGGTTTCCTTCAGCAAACTTTAGAGATCAATGTCGCTCTTTTTCGTTTAATGTCGTATCAAAACGTGATTTTCAACAATATTTCCAACACTGCTAGTCTTGCAATGCAACATTGCCTCTAGTATTGTACTACAATTTCTTTTCTTCATATATGGGTTAGCATATTTTAAAACAATAGAGGACAAAGCTTACATATATAGAGTACTAACATAGAGTCACGAGTAGTGATTAATTAGGCAAACCCCCCTTTATTTGACAAACAAGGATTCATCTACATGATTATTTTCATGTAGTGACTCTCATACTCCATGTTGAGATTTTAATTCCTAATATCAATCTTTTACTAAGATCAATATGAGCACGACCCATCTAGTCCGATGATAAAAATTTAACATGTTCTAGGGATGGTAATTTCAAATAGAATTGGCAAAGACCGAATGTTCATCTAAAATACCCTAGAATTAAAAAATTCCAAATCTGAAAACTATTCAAAATTCTCCCAGAAGAATTTAATAGAAAGTAAAAAAGTCAACTCATGGAAAACTGGCCGATGGGCTAGATTTCTACCATGTGACATTTTGGATCTAATTATCAACGTGGATCCTTATCTAGGAAAAATAGCCATTCAACTATTTAACCCCAAGGAAACCAGCCCACCGACCAATTTACCCTAGAAATCTAGGACCTAACCCTAGGGTAAACTAGTTGATTGACTAGTTTCCTTCTCTAGAAATATCTATATATAACCAACCCCTGTCCTCATTTCAAGAAACCACAAACATAATTCAAGGTTTTTGTTCTTTCTAAAGCTCTTAAATTGAGAAAAAACTCTCCTAAGCCCTTCTCGAAGGCAATCCTACCAAAGTTTTCCCTCAGGAAAAGGACTTTCAAAGCTTCCGAAAGACCCTAGTACTTGAGCATCAATTGACTTCACCCTCAAAAGCCCTACATCTTAGGCAAACCTCTTCTGAAAGTCAAGAATCTGATCCTAGACCTCTCTTATCTTTCAAAATTATGCTGAAATTCTCACACAAATTTCACCTTCATATCCCTTCTGTACCCATCTTATACCATTTCTAAAGCTATATTATAACCAGTTCATAGCTTGGACTTTCCTCATTATTTTCGACCCTAGTTGAAACTCTACTAAAGTTAGGGTCACGTTCTAATTGGAAATTACCAAATAACATCTCGGGTTTTGCTAAAGATCTCCCAAAATCTGCATAATCGGTCCAAAATGGTCCATCGAAGGAACCTAACCACATAGAAAGGTAAACTGAGGGTTATTGAATATTCGACCCTATTTTACTACATTATGATTATGCATTCAAAGTCATAAGGTTAGATTTTTGAAAATCTAAACCAAGTATAAAACGCAAATATATCCGTGTAAGTATTTCAAATTTGCATTGCTAATGGAATGGTTTTGCAGGGTATATTCTTATGCTATATAAAATAACCTATGTTTAATAAAACTAATTCTAGGAAAACATCTTATGAAATGTTTCAAGCAATTGATTAGTGAGAAATGTTTCAAGCAATGTCATGAGTATCAATGTATCTAGGAAAAGATCTTAGATCGATACCATGAGTAGCCATTTTGTCCGAACCTGAACCTCTATTGATTTCTAGTTGTGAGCTAAACCAGGTGGAAACTCCAAAAATGTTTTTTATGAAAATGGTTTGCTATCAAGCACAATTTTTGGCCTTTTTTTGAAATCAAAATCCTTTTCAAAACAAAATAGCCAACAAATACTTTTTAAATTGGGATACTAGGTAATTAAAACTTTGATTTCAGGTCTAAGGCCCGATTTTGATGCAAGTCCTCTTTCCCGCCCCGAGTATGTGCTGGCACAAGCATCCCTTGTCCACCCTCAAGGTTCGTCATAGTTTTCAAAACCCTCTTTTGGCACTGTCACCCAAATGGATCTCCGGAAAAAGGTCGCCCACTCATAGTTTGGCAACTCCGTTGGGGAGTAAAAATGACTTTTCAAAAAAAGTTTTCTTAAAATCATTTTCGACTAAATGAAGGAAGGGATATAGATCCTAATGACATTTCTTGAAATGATTCGTTCAAAAAATATTGAAACGGATTGCATTTTCACGTGCAAAATCATTATCGTCTACGTAGTCTTAACGTCACCTGAACCTGTCAAGGTTGTCGAGGGTGGAAGGTTGTTTAGACACCTTGCGTACACTTACCGTCTCATTTTAGCCAATCATGGTTATCAGAGTTAGTTATATCTAAACAATGAAAAGATCGCTTTTGATGTGCCACATCATCATTTGACTATCAATGGATGGAGAAGTATGTTTTTTATAACGGTTGCAAACCTCAAGGAATGTTTTTGATAATATTTAAACCTCATGGGGGTTTTTGAGAAATGGTTAAACCTCAAGGGGGGGGGGGGGGTTTAATCTCAAGGGGGGGTTTTTGAGGTTATCCTTAAATTATAATCCTTCCTTAGGATATCCCGCTAAATGCTGCCACCCATGGTATGCTATGCCTATCAGGCTTTCACTTGGCAACATACACAAACACTAACAATTTTAACCTTACGAAGGAAACCTCGTTACCCCTGAATTTTGTTATGCACTATCTAGCACATGATAACGGCACTAGCTCTCCAGTAGCTCCTCTCAAAGGATAACTCCGCATTATGAAAAGTATGAGGATTGCGGACATCCACGTTCTCAACTTATTTCAAACCACTCTTTGTGGGGCGATAATTGATTTGTACATAAGACTCAAGCCCAAAACAAAGTCTATTTAGAAACTCCTTTGTGTTGCTTTTGTTGAAAACATGGCCAACAATAACAAAATGGATACCACCCTTCAAGACTTAAAACGAGTGCAACAAAAACCTAATGAGCCATTTGAGGACTATTGTCACCGATGGATGGCTATTCAAGCTTTAGTTGATGGTAACCAAAGCTCTAGACCCTCATTGTCAAGATGGTAGAGGGATCAAGACACAAATATTGGGAACAATTTGAAGGTGAAAACTATTGAAAATTTTAATCAAGTTTTAAGTTATTCTAAGAAGGTGGAGAAATATGAGGAAGAAGAGAAATGAAAGCAAGCAGAGCTCCAAAACTTCAATGAGAACTGTTGTTATGAACGAGGAAACTACTGTTAAACAAATTGAGACAATCGCGGTAATCTCTTAATAATCAATTTCCTTATAGGTAGAATCTCTCTCTCAAATCTTCACAAAATTGAGAAAAGCCAATGTTCTCCTAAGTGTCAGGTAATCCTACTTCTTAACAGGATCATGAAAACTTTATGCCTACCATGTTGTAAAGGGGAATAAGTCGAATGAATGTAAACGTATCTTGAAGGACATCTAGCAGCTCGTTGCTGATGGGAAATTAAAAGAACCAAAATAGAAACTCAACCAATACTACAATATGGGAACTGGCTCCGTCAACTTGATTAACTTTTATGATCATGGAGAACTATTTGACGACAATATGAATGTTACCTTTTATTATCAAGATGTAATGGAAAATTATGTTTATAGTATAATGATAAGTGTATAATTACACTTATTTTGATGGTGTACAAGTGAAAAATTTGTTTAGAAGTTAGTTTGTTTTATATCTCATTTACTAGATTTCACGGGGTATGTTCTTGTTTTTGTTGCACAAACAAGTTTTGTGAGAATCTTGAGTATAAAATAAATAAGAGTGCAATTCTATGAATTTGGAATAAAAATGATGTGAAAATATTCTTAAGAGATGGAGAAATGAGTTAGGATCCCAACGGTTCAAGTTTGGTGAAGTTTCGACTTCGGATCACAAAGTTATGGCCTCTAGAAGTTGGGGTTGTGTCCAGGTCACGACCGGTGACAAAAATCGTGACTGTGAATTGTCAAAATGGGCAGAGGACAATTTAGAAAGGATTCACGAGTGCGACCAGAAGTCGCGGTCGTGAACTGTGCAAAAAATGCACAAGAAATGAGTATTTTACATCCGTTTTGCAACCACAATCAATAGCCATCAACTATCAATAAAAAAGACATGTTTTTTGATGATTTTAATCAAGATAAATGTGCATCTTCATCAACCAATAAGAATCCAAGGGTTACAACTCTTCACTAAAAGGTGTCTCTTCACAAAAGACAACTCTTCACCGATGGACACAACCTTTCATCATCTATATAAGGATCATTTTTGCATCATTTTGGACATGGTTGGAAGTGATTGAGGGGGTGTTTAGACACCCATACACATGACAAAACATGCGCATTTGTATGAGAGAATGAGTGGTTATGTTATGTGAGAGGATTCATAGATTTTTCCAGTGTTTGAGGGAAGTTATGTAGTGATTCAATTTTGTTCTTCGATCACTTCATTTCTCTGCAAATTTGAGGGCTTATTGTATGAGTGTAATTACAACATCACAAATCAATAAGATTTATTTGTTCTTCAACTTCCTGTTTATTCAAAGTCACAAGAAGATAAAGTTCAAGAGGAACTTTGTAGAATCGAGACCGAATTGTAAACCAATGCGGGACTTGCTTGGAATTGACAACTCCCCTTGGATAGGAACATCACCATCCATTGTAAAGAGTGAAAAAGGTTTGATCTCCCTTTATATTCGTTTAGCATAACTTTGAAACTTGGTTTGTTTTTCTGCATATACTAGACTTTCACGAAGTTATAGCATGCTATGTGTTATAATGTGCTTCTTGTATGATGGTTTTAAGTGTGATAATTAAGTCATGGATGGAAATGGTTAGACTTTAAGAAATTGTCTTAAAGGCTAAGACAAAGTACATAGACAATCTAGGGTAAAACCCGGTGTTTTCGTATTCGACCTTAAATCCTACATACACTAGGATCGGAAAAGTTATCTAATGTGGATTCTACAATGATTCACTGAATATTAGAAAGTTTAGAACTAAATTTGTTGAAGATATGTAGTGCAAGAATTATTCTTGGTCATTTGCATTATTAGTTCTCTACACTTGGTCTATGTTTCATTTCCTATACATATTCATCATTACATTTCATCATCATCCTCCAAAACCTTTTTATCCCTTATTTTGTTTTATTTATAACCTTCTCTTGGTTTGATTTCTAAAACCTGAGTTCCTTCCCTGTGGGGTCGATATCTTTTAAAACTACATCGCAACCGTATACTTGCGGTTATCATCTTTTTTCTATTTGGTGATCGGTACTGACAACACCTGTTCGAACGATGAACTCATTAAATTACTAAGTAGAAAAGTGGGGAACATATAACAATACCTTCGTATATGCGCTATGATGGCGAGAGTCTAGTTATCAACTACTTTTTGAGGTTATACCTATTTTTCGATCAACACGTAATAAATCCCTATCAATTTCCTATGTCCATTTAAAGGTTCCTTACAGACAGGGCCCTCAGTAGTTATTATACTCTACCCTTAACCAATTAGGCGATTGAGAATTTTTTCTCTAATTAGATGTTGGAAGCATTCCCTATTGATGCTCGTCAAGACCTAAGCCAGCTTCCTGAACAACGAGTTCCCACAACACAACCTTATTTTCCCACCAATCCAAATGTCGAGAATGGTAACTCCTCTACCAACTTATCCCAGATTGTCAACGAGAGTCCGGTCCTTCTAGACAAAGTTCCTCAACGATGTGAAATTTGACGAATTGTTGAGAGGCTTCCAAGAAGTCATGCACAAAAACCAAGGAGAATCCTCATCCAAATATATCCTGGTTCTTCGGGAACATTTGTGTTAGTGGGGAGATTCCTTTCGGAGCTATTTTCTATCTAATGTTTGAATCCTAATATATAGAGAATTTATTCCACAGAGAGATTTCACCCTATACTTGCTAAAGGAACCTTAGGAACAACGCACTTGAATGATATGATACCCTTTCAAAAGAGTTAAAACTAATTAGAATGTCCTCGAAGAATTATTCTTCTTTAAATTCATGAAATATCGGAGACCGAACCCAAAATACACGCCAACTACTCCACCTAAGTTTTTCAATTTTGAATTCCTTTATTCTGAGATAGGGGGAGTGGTGGATATCATTTTGTACATGATGACAAATTAAGGCAAGAGTCACCTCCCCAAGAGGAACCTCATCGTGAGGCAAGCCAGGTGTTAGAGCCACCTATGAGAATTGATTTTGAAAATTCTGAGTTCGAAGAAGATGATATTTGGATCACTATTTTGAGTTCACCTAATATTCGATAGTGACGACTCATCTACAGGAAACATCAAAGATGTAGACCCTTCCTCACGCTACTCATCAAATGATCTTGAGTATAATCTTTACTAAAGTACATTGTTTCATGAGATGTCTTAACTAGAATTTCATTCTATTAAAACGTACTCTAATTAGAGGTTTTATTGAGTCAATGTTACTTTAACAAGTGACCAAATATTTCTCCCTTTATATCCGGAAGTGATGGCAAGTATCTTGACAGATAAGCTCATCAATAAAAAGGTGTTACTATAGTCATCCTTATGACATCCTCAAAAAAGAACTGCGAAGGAGTAACCTAAACTATAATGATGACTACACAAGATGAATAACCTCTTAAGTCAAAGGATACTTGCAAAACCATTATAATGATCCATATGACATTTGATAGCAGGTCTCTACTATACTTCTAATGTATTTATCATGTGCTCACTTGAAGATCTCATCTTTAACTTATTGAGACCAACTACTTAAGAAGTGCACCCAAATGTTGATCTATCGACTTCATCAATGTTCAGTCTTGATGAAACGAGAATCAGGAATATTTGGACATAATTATAATTACACATAAATATAATCTCACTAATCATAGTCCCACTATGATTTCTCTTATATTGTGTCTTATATCATGGACTTTGGTATACAAACTATAGCCATATACACATATACTATACAAATACTTCATTGAAGTATTGTGGAATAACAAAGATGCCTATAATCTTGTTGGTACATCAACACATTAAGATGAACTATTATAATTGTTTCTAAGGCATACATCACACACACACACACACACACACACACACACACACATATATATATATATATATATACCTCATAAATAGAAATTATTTATTTACCAAACAAATTACTTGGATTTGCCAACTGAAAAAGAGTTAAATTGAATGTAGTAAACGAGTCAAACTTTTATGAGTTCAAGCTTATTTCTTTACTTTTTAATGACTTTGAATCAAAGTCGAGCTCGGTTCAAATGAGAACTTAATCTAACTTTATCCAATTTCAGTATGTGTATAAATATTTAGGGAATTTAAGTAGATTTGGTTTGAGTTTCAAATCATGATTTCACAAATTAAGCAGCAAATGTGACTGAAAAAAATTATTTAACATGTGACAACAATCTCTCTGTTAGAAAAATTATAGTCATCAAAAGGATAAATACTACAATAAAATTTTTACTGCACAAAAATTAGTTTTGTAATTTCTTTTGTCAACTTATCACATATAATTGATATCTTTGTGAGTATTATTAAAGAATGTAAGCGATCATTTTCCGTTACAATTTAAGTTGTAACATATGCATTATAAATTGTTAAAAACATGTTTTAAAGCTAGTGGATATAAGATTTAACTTGTAACCTTCGAAAGTCTCAAGTTTAAGTCCCATTTTAGGTGAGTGAATTTTTCTTTGTGTTCAATATAATCTCAATTTCTTTTTTATTTTAAAAAAAAGAATTGATTTTTTAAAATAAATTTAATCTCATACTCGTTATCTCAAAAAATTTCAATAAGTCTGTTATGTTATAAATATAAAAAAATGAACATATAAAATGTTAGGCTACTTCAATCTTGACTATTAAGAAAGCGAGCCTAAATTGTTACTCACAAACAAAAAAGTTTTATTCATAAAATTGATATGAATAGCTTAAATCAACTTCCTTTTTAATATTGAATCAACAAAATAGTGATATTTGTTTACTCGGCATAATTGTGCTAATTAACATGTGGTGGAAAGTTCTGTTTCTCGATCCAATGTTTATTTCTATCGTAAAATAATGCACACAAGCACACACATGGATAAAAGAATGAAGCGCACGTTTCATGTACAAGTCATGATAAAGAAAGAAAGAACGCCAAGTTGCGAAATTCGGTTGTGCGGTACCAATTAAAACGCCAATATAATTTTCTTAATATAATTTTTTGGCTAAATGTACCGGAACCTCTCTGAAATTGTCCTGATTTGTTCCCCGTCTCTCTAAATTTTCAAGTGTGCCTCTCGCCCCGCTCAACTTGTCTGAAACGCATCTCCAAGATCCTTGCTGCTGATGTGGCTTTTTCTTGAAAAAAAAGAGAGTGAGATTAGGGGCCGGAAAGTTCACCGTCCAAAACCCGCCGGTGACCGTCCCAATCCCGATTTTCCGTCCAAAATCCACCGGTGACTTCCAAATCTCGATTGTCCGTCCAAAACTTGTCGATGCCTGTATAAATCCCAATTTTCTTTCCATATTCGGATTTTCCGTTAAAATCCATCGATCGAAATGGTTCGCTGGATAATGCCTATTGAAACCCACATATGAAGAAAAATCAAAAGGAAATCCATTGCTATTCCGTCTCGGCAGTTTTGGCCGGCTATTTCGCTTGGAGGATTGTTCGATCCTCGCCGGAGGTAGACTCCGATGACGCCATCGTCGATAAGAAACCCTTGACCGACAATCAACATTGCAATGTCAAAACGGTGAGTCCCATCTTCATTTTTGTGAATAATCTTTACATTTTTGCTGTTAAATGCCTTTGATTATGATGGATCCAGATGGTTCAAAATGGATTCTGGGTATTTGTCGACATGGCCGCCGGAAAGTACCTCTGGAGGAATTTCAAGGGCAGTCACCGGAAAGTACATTTTTGGGTTATTTTTTTAGTATTTTTTATTTTTTAAGATAGAATGCCACGTGTCAATAGATTATTGGTTTGACTTTTCAAACCGAGCTGACGTGGTGCGCGTGTAATTCACGCTCCAAGGTGAGATTGGTCGAGCTCTCTTGAGAGGGGGTGAGAGGTACATTTTTGACAAGTTGAGGGGGTGAGGGGTTCGTTTAGACAAGTTGACGGGGACGACAGGTACACTTGAAAGTTCAGGGAGGTGAGAGGCAAATCGGGACAACTTCAGAGAGATCCCGATGCATTTGACCTTTATTTTAACATAAAAATTTGTAGGTAATTGATGATAATATAACACATTTCATAAACAAAATTCAGAATTTTAAAATATATAATTATTTTTCATATTTAAAATATAATTAAAAATTTAAAAATCAGTAAGACAAGGAAATTTTTTCGAAAATCATTCAAATTTAATGAATAATTCATAAATAATATAGTTTAACTATAAGAGTTTTGAAAAAATAAAACATTCTTTTTAACATCATTATTTTTAACGAATATCTTTTTCTAAAAATATTGAAACCACGAACTCCCTTTTAAAAATAAAAAAAGTACAAACACTCTTTTGAAAATTGTTGAAAGTACAATACGTGTTTTTAAACTTTACTCTTAGACTACAAAATCAACTATAAGGCACTTAATCATTGTGTAGAAAAATAATTGAACTAAATATATTTTTTTGGTAGAGCGAACTAGATATATTTTAATCCACAATCAAGATATAAAATCGATATTTGAGATGTTATCCACCAATAAGCGCCCTATAACCTTCCGAACCAAACCCTTCTCTCATGTCGAGAAGTTTTAATATGGTAAGCCACAAGACACTAGCCTATGTCTATAACAAAAAAGCCCATGCCCATAATACTTTAAACATCAAAGTGTATCAACTTTAAATATTTCGAGGTAAGGACTCCTCAAGCCGGCTTTGGTAGAAACGATTTGTGTCCGAAAATCTATTTTGTAAGTAAATAAACTGGCATGAACTTTTGTAGAATCTTTTGAAAGTGCAAACTATATTTCTAAACATAAACTAACTTAATGATGTTATATTGTTCTTGCAATATATAAACAAACACATAAATTGATCTACAATGAATGCAAGTATTTAGGTAAAAAATTCAATTTAGCGGTCGATTCCTGTTACTACAAAACACGAACACATATGCTATCATTTATAGAACAAGGACAAAAAAACAAAGTTCATCGATTAGTTATTGTTAAACTACAGATAATAAAAAGAATTAAAACGTCCAATTAAACATTGCATTTTCTGATAATAGTCATAATATTATACATAGGCAGATTAAAATACTGTGATACAGATGGGCTCTAATGTTCATCAACAACTCTATGATCAACAATCTGGGCCTAGGCCTTGATTGTAGGCCCATATTTTGCTTCATGGGCTCACACATCTTTTATCAACTTTGTTATAAATTGTGTTTGTATAACTGAAGTTTACCAATAATGATTTCAACTTTCACTATCAGGTGCCATATTGTCAATATAGACATGAAAAAAGTTCGTGTGTCACTTTTATTGTATTTAAATCTTACAAGTATGGAATTGTAGGTTTAAGCCTCACAATCAACAATTTAGGCAAAATGTCTCCTTATTACTAAAAAATAATCTCATAAGTACAACCAACTGAACAAAGTTGGAGGACGATAATAAAGAATAAATGATTTTCACAGGAAATTACCATCTGAAACCACGATAATAATACAAAAACAAATTTGATAAGGTATATACTTAGAACATATGGCTTATTTTATTTCTTAACTTATTTCCATAAAATTATAAAATTGTTTCCCAACATTTAATAATCTATAGATCAATAAAAGAAATCAATTTTTAAATTACGTTTTTTTACCATTTTATTCTTCAAAATATATTTTTGTGGACAATAATAAATAATTTTAATTTTCAACTAATTTAATTCAAATTCCATATTTATCGTTCAAATACATTAATCCACTAATATATTTCTAAAATATGCTTTTCAAAAATTTAGCCTGACCACAAATAATTTACATGTGCATTGCACAAATACCACAGTAATTAAAAAAAAAATATAATTTATATAGAATTCTAGAAAATTTTCCCAAATTTCATCAATTAAAACAAAAACAAGATATTGCTCATGAACATTTAGAACGATGTTGAAGATATTCCTAAACAAACACAAAAGGCAGACCGTTATTCTGGTCTGAAAATCACTCACATTCTAGTATTTCATCCATCTCTACGTTATCCCAAATTTCAAAAATATCTCTTTTCATCCCCCTCTCTTCCCTTCTATCTCTGCAAACCCAATTCAATTTTCATTTCAATTCGTTCATGTAAGCCCAAATTCCGAATCCTTCTTCTCCACTTGTAATTTCTTGACTTAACTGATGATTCTAATTGAATTTGTTTCAGGTTGAGTGCTTTATGCAAAGTGAATCTGATATTTATAGATCCAACGAGAAGCTGTAGTAGTTATTGTGTCAGATGCAGAAGCTCCAACAATGGCGGAACTGTTGAGAAGTACAATCCAGATGCTCTGTTTCTTGATAAACATGGCAGATGGAGAAGCTCCAACAATGGCGGAACTGTTGAGAAGTACAATCCAGATGCTCTGTTTCTTGATAAACATGGCAGATGGAGAAGCTTTAAACGCAAGAAGTTGTCCAGAAAACGATGTAATGTTTCAATTCATTCAATTCTATCAAAGAGATAAAGGGCCAAATTAAAGTCCATTTTGGGTCTAATTGAAATGCAAGGAAAGTAACAAGGACTAAATGGAAACATTATCTGCTTAAGTTTTCAATTTAAAGGAATATTGAGTAATTCATGAAATTAATGTCATCCCTTAACTTTGAAATTTTGCTAGAGGCCAAATTAATATCTATCTTTGTAAATAGTGCATTGTGTTAGATTATGAATTTATGATTGATTTAATCTTTCATCTATCCAATTTTGTTGATTTTCTATTTTCAATCAAACTATGACAAATGGCCCAAGAGGCAAATTAGCCTACTTTTTTGACAGAAGGATTTGAATCCTCTGACTTAGGAATATAAAGTTAGAGTAACTTTGGAGCAATCTTATTCCTTCATTTTAAAATGGAAGACTACTGTACTCTAACTTTACTGCAGAGAATCTCAATCCTTATCTAAAACCGTGAAAGACCTTAACTATTACTAAAACCCAAACAAACTAACCCATGACGTTTTTTCCCAATTAACACAATCAATTAAAATCAATTCATTTATTTAGCAGCATCACAATGTGAAATGTGCAGGTGGTTCATTGAGGGGACAAGGATGGAAATATGGATCAGGATTTGTAGACGGAATATTCCCTGTCCTAAGCCCAACAGCTCAGCAGATTCTTGATTTCATCCAAAAACCAGACATAGATTCCCCCACTGTTTGGTCTGCTCTTGACACTCTCCCTCCCTCTGGGATGACCTCATCAATGTCGCCGTCAAACTCCGCATGAACAAGCTCTGGGACCCGCTTATCCTCGTAAGCAGCGCCACGTGTCAGCCCCTGATTTGCTCATCGAAACTTGCTTCGAATTGTGATTTGATTGTGCTTTGCAGATATGTGAGTGGATACAGTATAGGAGTTGTTTCAAGTCAGATGTAATGATATTCAATCTACTGATAGACTCGTACGGGAAAAAACTAAAGTTCAAAAAGGCGGAATCTTTGTACTTTGAACTAGTTGAGGCTCGATGTGTTCCTACTGAAGATACATATGCCCTTCTAATCAAGGCATATTGTCTCTCGGGATTGCTAGATAAGGCCGAAGCTGTTTTTGCTGAGATGCGAAAGTACGGTCTTTCACCGAGTAAGTACTTTTCTTAACCAATTAGAGGTTGAAGTTCGGTTTGAGTTAATTTATTTTGAGTGAATTTATCTCGCTCGTGTCATCATTGTAGGCGCGGTTGTATTCAATGCATTTATTGAAGGGCTAATGAAGTGCGGGAATAACCGAAGGGCAGTCTAAATTTTTCAACGAATGAAACGGAATTGTTGTCCTCCATCTACCGAAACATACACTTTATTGATCAACTTACATGGCAAGGTATTTAAGTTTGGCGGTCTTATATGCTAAGATCGAGTTTAGTCCTAGAAAATATAACAGTTAACAAATTTTGTAAGTTATAGTGGAGTTATAGTCATGCTATAGTTGTTGTGTGCAGGGAAGTCGGTCTTACATGGCATTGAAGTTGTTTAACGAAATGAGAAGTCAAAAGATCAAGCCGAATATTTGCACATATACCGCTCTCATGAATGCATTTGCAAGGGAAGGACTATGCGAAAAGGCTGAGGAAATTTTCGAGCAGTTGCAAGAGGACGGTTATGAACCCGATGTTTATGCTTATAACGCACTCATGGAAGCTTATAGGTAAGTTAACAAGATATATATTGGTATATTGAGTGGTCAAAACCCGAGAAATGTGTCTTGATATACCCTTTTTTTTTTTTTGCAGCCGAGCAGGTTTTCCTTATGGAGCTGCCGAGATATTCTCGTTGATGCAACATATGGGATGTGAACCCGATAGAGCTTCTTTTAATATAATGGTCGATGCTTATGGCAGAGCCGGTCTTCAAGAGGGTAAAACAGACTATCAATTTCTTATATGTGCCTGGAACATAGTTATGAATAAATGGATTAAAATTTATAGTGAACATAAATCCATCTGTATTGTTCATCAGTCTTACTATTCAATATAATTCCCCTAAAATTGATTTGAATTTGTGGAGTGAAATGAACTAATTGAAAGGGTAAAAATCATTAAATTAAGTTGCAAATATGGAAGAAGAAGAAATCTATCTTTTTTTAGGATTTTATCTATATTAGTTTCACAGTTTAAGTAATTTGTTGGTTAATATGTTCTTTTTCTTTTTTTTTTATAATTAGATTGCACTTCTAAAGTAAAATATGATAATATTTGAGTAACATATTAAATGATCACTGTTTTATGATTTTATAAACTTTTGAATTGTGATTTTCTATGCAATTCATGATTTATGAATTTTGATTCTCAATTCATTATTCGATTTGCTATGCAATTCATGATTTATGAATTTTGATTCTCGATTCAGATGCACAGGCCGTATTTGAAGAAATGAAACAGCTTGGAATCACGCCAACAATGAAATCACACATGCTTCTTTTATCCGCCTACTCGAAAGCCCAAAACGTATCCAAGTGTGAAGAAATAGTGAACGAAATGCAAGAATCGGGGCTCGAACCCGACACGTTCGTCCTCAATAGTATGTTAAACCTATACGGTAGGCTCGGCCAATACGAAAAGATGGAGGAAGTTCTAAATGCAATGGAAAACGGGCCCTACGAAACTGATATTAGCACCTACAATATCTTGATCAATATATATGGAAGGGGAGGATTTTTCGAGAAAATGGAAGGCGTTTTTCGGTCAATTTCGAGCAAGAATTTGAAGGCCGATGTTGTCACATGGACTTCGAGATTAGGGGCTTATTCGAGGAAGAAATTGTACGTGAAATGTTTGGAAATTTTTGAAGAGATGATTGATGCTGGTTGCCATCCCGATGGAAGAACAGCTAAAGTGCTTTTAGCTGCTTGTTCGAGCCAAGATCAAATTGAGCAAGTTACTAATGTTGTTAGAACAATGCATACTAAGGATATTGATTCGGTTTGCCTGTTTGATTAGTTCGGGATTATCTCGGTTGTACACTTTGCCCGTTAGAGTGTGGGCTTTTTGGGATCTTGTACTGTTGTATTTAGATACTGTACGTATTTACTACAAATGTGAAGGCTATGTTATTTTCAACTAATGTAAATATTTGAATTGAGTTGAACTAAATGAATAAAAATGTTAAAACTAGTGTCATTGTTAAGTTAACTAAATTGAATGATAGTAAAGTGAAAAAGATAGAGCGCTTAGAAAGGAAAATTAACTTGTGTCACAAAGATAAAATATCATCTACAAGAACTGGGGAAATAGATACGGTAGAACCTCGATAAATGAATGTTCGATTAATGAATAACCTCGTCTAATGAATAAATTTCTTTGGTCCTAACATGATCCAATGTGCTTAACGAATAACCTCGCTCAATGAAATAATGAATAAATATAAATGAAGTCTTTATAATGAATAAATAAACTCACCAAATGTTGACACGTGGCACTAAGGTAGTAAAATGGTGCACTTTTTGAAAGTTTGAGGTACCTACGCGGTCTTTTTTTGAAAATTGAGGTACCTACGGGGACGCTTTAATAGTTTAGGTACCTGAGAGGATTTCCGGGTATAGTTTAAACACCACCTAAGCATTAGACCTAAAAAAATTGTCAAAAACTTGTCATGTGAAGCTTTATAAAAGTTTGTTTTTAATTGTTACTTGAAAGTTTTGTTGCTGAATA
Source organism: Euphorbia celastroides (assembly GCA_948291685.1). Lineage (NCBI taxonomy): Eukaryota > Viridiplantae > Streptophyta > Magnoliopsida > Malpighiales > Euphorbiaceae > Euphorbia > Euphorbia celastroides. Next base: position 16,619 of record CAOJBJ012614375.1, read on the forward strand.
GTGGACATTCTTACAGGGTTCAAGAGCTATTTGATAAAGACAAAAATCCAAAGGTATGGCGACTTTTCTATTATATTTCTTGATTTAGCGCATAAGAGTTGGTTATTTGGTTTTTATGTTAGATTTTTAAGACGTGCTACAAACTCTTATAATTGTATTGTACTATAAGGGGAAGGTTATTGTGACTTTATTTTTTTTTTCAAAGTTAAGCTTATTTTTTCTTTCATTATCATTAAATGAATGGAATGATATTCAATTTAATGGTGATGGTGACAAAGTTAAAAAAACAAAGTTACCATAAATGTATCGTACCAAAAAGATGAAATTGAAAAGTAACATATTGCATAATACGTTTGTTATACTAGCAATGTACACATATAACTAAAAATAGTTTACCAAACGACCTCAAAAGGCGGTTTCACCTATATTTGTTTGCCCGCAAATTTGTTTTGAGATTCTTTTGTGTGTGATAACTGGAAATTTGCAAGAGGCTAAGTCTTTTAGCCGGTCCCTTGAACTTCTAGTCCGTCTCTCCCTTCCGACCTCCAACTCTACAAAACAAGACAAAAATAGGATCGGGATTGCCCGGAAAGGGGACTCTCCGATGTCTAAGTCAGTAATCGGGTAAATTTTAGCAGAGTAATGATAGGGAAAGAAATAGGCTTAATGCCCTATTTGGGCCCCCAACTATTCCCCAGATTTCAGTTTAGGACCCAAACTTTGCAAGTCACCAGTTTAGGCCCTCAACTATGAAAAAGTGGTGCAGTTGAGGGCCTGAACTTTGAAAAAGTGGTGCAGT
>CAOJBJ012614739.1:0-12977 GCA_948291685.1 Euphorbia celastroides
AGCCCTGAACTTGGCGAAAGTGAACCAAATTGCCTCTGTACACCACGTGTCAGCTTTTGGTTGGAGAGTGAAACTGCATGTTTGAAAAGTCAAAATGAACCAGGAGCTTACGTGTATAGTGTAGTCATCAATCTGTTGCACTTTTGCCAAGTTCAATGGTCAAAACTCAAAAGTAACTACGGAACGAGGCAACCCCGATGCATTTGGCCTCTCAGTTTAATTTTCCATTTGATCTTCTGAGCTCTTTGTTAATTTTTCTGCTGTATTGTTGAACATTCCAGGAGTTTTGGTTCTGACAATTCTGATTCCTTGTGTTGCAACCGAGAGGGCTAGTGCCAAGTTTGTTTTCACTCACTTCAACACAGAAAACAGTGATGGAATCAGTAGCCCTGTTTACATATTCGTGTTGGGACTTCTGATGAGTCAGTATACCCTCACTGGGTATGATGCATCTGCTCATATGGTATGTTGGCTTCTCTTTTCATTTACTGACCATCTAAACCCGTAATAGAAACCTAAAACACCGTTATGTCCAGACAGAGGAAACCAAGAACGCTGATGAGAATGGACCAAAGGGAATAATCAGCGCCATTGGGATATCCATTATATTTGGATGGTTTTACATTGTTGGTATCACTTTTGCTGTGACCAACATACCTTACCTTTTGAGTGAGGACAATGATGCAGGTGGTTATGCCATTGCTGAAATATTCTACCAGGCTTTCAAGAGTCGATATGGCAGTGGGGTTGGGGGAATCATTTGTTTGGGAGTAGTTTCTGTTGCCATATTTTTCTGTGGTATGAGCTCGGTTACTAGTAACTCCAGGTGTGCTTCTTGTTCTGTATCTAATGACAAGATTTTTCGAGAAATTTTGTTTCTTTAATGAATTGCTGAATCTGTGGCCTTGAAAAAATCATTGTCAGGATGGCGTATGCATTTTCTAGAGATGGAGCCATGCCTTTCTCCTCGGTTTGGCATAAAGTGAACAAGCAAGAGGTCCCTATCAACGCCGTCTGGCTCGGTGCTTTTATATCATTTTGCATGGCACTAACGGTATGCTAATTCTCCCATTTATCCTAGTTTCCTGCATCTTACAACAATTCTATACCTTATTTCCTCCATCTTATACCTTTTTTTTTTGCGTGATGAAAAGTATCTAGGAAGCGCAGTGGCATTTCAGGCAATGGTATCTATAGCCACAATTGGATTGTACATAGCATATGCGTTGCCAATTTTCTTCAGAGTGACATTAGCACGCAATTCATTTTCCCCAGGACCGTTCAATTTGGGTCGTTATGGTGTGCTAGTTGGATGGATTGCAGTGCTTTGGGTAATAGTCATATCGGTTCTATTCTCATTGCCAGTGGCTTATCCCATTACTAGTGAGACACTCAACTATACTCCGGTTGCTGTGGGTGGCTTACTTTTTCTAACGGTTTCGGTTTGGGTCTTAAATGCTCGCCACTGGTTTAAAGGTCCCGTCACAAATCTAGGTTGAGTAGATGAACAGATTAGTTTCGAACCAAAAATTACAGAAATTTGTATGCTAATGTTACTTATAATTATCATTCGTTTGGATACATTGCCATTTTACAGAAGAAATCAATATTTTAGCTATCATGTATTCATGTCGTGAGTTGTATTCTTATGATCATACAATCCTTTTAAAGATATAGCAAATGCACACTTTGACAAAATTGTATCACCTTGTTTCAGCTACCATTTGTTTCTCTTGCCAGGTTAAATCTGTTGTGAATGTAGTGTGTCTTACTCCAGTTTAGCTTATAACCTTCACTCTCTAATGAATATCTTCATGCTTGTAACTTTTTGTTAATTATCTTCTCTTATCTCATCAATTAGTACGATGTCATTTGTAATAATATGTATATGGCGATGATCATTTGAATCTTTATTGTTAATTCCCATAATTAAAGCAAGTAATATTAACATACACAAAGCATAAATTAAAGTCCACGGTCATGGGAAACTCTATTCCTCCAATTTGCAAACTTTTGACTACTCTCTTATTCATGTCTTTTTCTAGTTAATATACATTATTTACTTGAATGCATTAAAACATAAAGGCAAAATGCATATAACATGCCTATGAACTTGTCCCAAGCTATCAACCAACACGCTGAATTTTGAAAATTAACAAATAACCATCTGAACTTCATCAAAATAACAACGGACTAGCTATACTCCCACGACTTGTGTCTTTTAACCATCTCATGCTGGCATGGCACACTTCGTATAAAACACATGGATCTGATTTTGATCATTCATAGTGTGTCACATCAGCATGAAATGGCTAAAAGATACAAGTCGCGGGAGTATAACTGATTCGTTGTTATTTTCATGCAGTTTAGATGGTTATTTGTCAATTTTCAAAGTTTAGCGTGTTGGTTGATAATTTGAAACAAGTTCACAGGGCTTATTATGCATTTAGCCAAACATAAATGTGCATACTATATAGGTCAGTCGTTGTAGGGCTAAATGATATAAGAAATATACAATCTCCTACGTAAGTCCTGTTTAATATTGTTGTCTCAACTACTGTCACCAAAAGTTACTAATAAATTTTTTTTCACAATAACAAATTTTGACTTTAATCATCATATATTGATTTTTCATATCAATTAATTATTAACTGCACCATCGGTTTCTGAAAACTAAAATTTGATGTTTTTTAAAAAAAATCAAAATTAATTTTTAAAAAAGGCAATCTCAAACTACTTTTTAATACTGAAAAATATAAGGAGTCCAGGTACTTTTAAGAACCCTCCATGTGATTGTGACATGTGCTTTGTAAAAAATTTAAAAAATTAAAAGATAAAATTGAAGGGTGATGTGTCAAAATCATAAAACGGATATTATTAGGTAATAATAATACCCGAATCCATATAAAAAACCTCCATTTAATACATGGTTGTTGTTGATTTGCGCAGCTATAAAAGTATACTATTCACATACTTCTTCAAAATAGAAAAATTTGACACATTGTTTTATTTCAAAGGAAAAGCATGAAAGCGACACCCTACGTTGATAAAATGAATACAATAACTGTTTTCTTTATATAAAAAAATAACTTTTGCTTATATGTTTTAATTTTTTATTAATCACAATTTGCACCGCAGATTAAAATAAGCAACATAATATTGAATTTTGGTGGGTCCAGTCAAACTTTGCTTCTTGGATTACTGGCTGGTATTTGAATTTTCATCACGTTGACATTTGAAATTTACAGAACAGGAAAACAAGACTTTATTGTTGGAAAACTTGAATGCATACATTGGTTGACTTGGACTACTCAATTTGGGCCTCCTAATGCTAATGATGCTTACTAATAGCTTGCCTATGCTAACATTTCAATATATTTACAGATATAAAGGGGTGTGTTCGGAATCAATAGTTTAGAAGAAATTCAATTCAGTACGTTTTATGTAAAAATTTCAAAACAAAATGAATTAAAATTAAGTGAACTGAATCAATAATTAGGACTCCAGAAAAGGGAAAAGGCTCAAATTCGATTAGAATTGGGAGCTTAAGTGATCATTGCTATGCACGGTGGGATTTTACTACTTCATGCTAGTTTAAACAGTCTTCCCATCTCGGTGTTATCTTTCGCCGGAAAACTAGCCACCGCTTGGAATTTCGCCGGTAACAATAATTCCCGGTTTGATTTTGATTGCTTTTTTCTCAAAATTTTCAATTCTTTATCGTGTCGTCTTTAGGTGTTGTGGTTCTTACGGTTCTCATTCCTTGTGTTGCAACTGAGAGGACTGATGCCAAGTTTGTTTTCACACACTTCAACACCGAGAACGAAAATGGAATCAATAGTTATCCTTATATTTTTGTTTTGGGGCTTTTGATGTGTCAGTACACCCTAGCTGGTTACGATGCATCAGCCCATATGGTATGTTGAGTTCTCTTTTCATTTACTTTATCTTATAGATCCGTTATAGAAACCTTATAGACACTTATAAGTTCTAACCAGACAGAGGAAACCAAGAATGCCAGTGCGAATGGACCTAAAGGAATAATCAACGCCATTGGAACATCCATTATATTCGGGTGGCTATACCTTGTTGGTGTCACTTTTGCTGTAACCGACATACCTTATCTTTTGAGCCCAGACAATGATGCCGGTGGCTATGCAATTGCTCAAGTGTTTTATGATGCATTTAAGAGTCGATATGGCAGTGGGGTTGGCAGTATTATTTGCTTAGGAGTAGTTTCTGTGGCTACTTTTTTCTGTGGTATGGGTTCCATAACTAGCAACTCCAGGTATTAATGTTCTTGTTTTACAATACCGAATTTGGAAGAGTGTTCGAGATAACTCTTTCCTTTTTTGGCAACAGGATGGCATATGCATTTTCTAGAGATGGAGCCATGCCTTTCTCCTCGGTTTGTCATCAAGTGAACAAGCAAGATGTCCCGGTCAATGCTGTTTGGCTCGGTGCTTGTATATCGTTTTGTATGGCATTGACGGTATGGTACTTCTTTCTATTTTACTGATTCCCATCATAGATGTGGAACCGAGAAGCAAATGTGAATCGCAAATCGAATGGGAAATTCAGTTCAAGGTCATAAAATCACAAAAGTATATCATTTAACCAAAAAAAAAATGTTAAAATTTCTTATTCATTGTTTGCGATATCTTAAGCAGATCAATTGGTTTGGTGCTATCTTTTTCTTTCTATTTCTGAACTCTTATCATCTTGACTTTTTTGTCTGGGTTCGAATCCAAGACTATGCGCTAAATTATAAATAAAGAAGATATTATCATAAAATAAACAAACTTTATAATTATTATTCATCACAAAGGTATCATTGTGTTGATTATCCTCATTTCCTTAATTTTTTCCATACTTTTCTCTTTTCTTTCTTGATATTTATTAATTCAATTCATTCAAATCACCTCATAAATTCGAATCGATCTTCGGATGAATAGAATCGAATCGTAAAATTTATATAGTGAATCATAATCCAAATGGGATTAGATTCACCCTAGATTCGAATTTATGTATGTATTTACTAATTATGCATCCTATGCTTTATTGAGCAGTATCTAGGAAGCACGATAGCATTTCAGGCGATGGTATCCGTAGCCACCATTTCATTGTATATAGCATATGCTTTGCCAATATTCTTCAAAGTGACATTGGCCCGAAAGTCATTCGTGCCAGGAGAATTCAGCTTGGGCCGGTGCAGTGAGGCGGTTGGATGGATTGCAGTTCTTTGGGCAGCAACCATTTCGGTTCTATTCTCGTTGCCGGTGGCTTATCCCATTACCAATGAGACACTCAACTATGCTCCTGTTGCTTTGGGTAGCTTGCTGTTACTAACGGTTTCGGTTTGGATTTTGAGCGCTCGCCACTGGTTTAGAGGTCCTATCACCAATCTACACGGTTCGAATGGCTGAGCAAAATTTCATTTCTTTTAGCAATCCTTTGTTGTTTTAGTTTTATGTTTGAGTTTGGTCAGATATTAGGAAGTTTGCTATCGAAAACTCAAGCTTGACTTTTAATAACAATTGTCATAATGTTTTCATGGTTTCGGAACCATAAGTGTCTAATTGGTTACCATACAATACAATTAAAAAGAAACAACTTTAGCCAGAAAAAAAAGCTATGCCTGGATTTAATTTTTAATTGTTATAGTCTTCTACCCAGATCGGCACAAAACCGGTAAAGGGAGGAAGTCATAAATTAAGGTTCAACCGGATCAATTTGGTGGTTGAATCGGATTTTATTACATTATGAGAAAGTATTGATACTATCACTACTTATATATTAGACATGTAAATTAAAATCCAAATTTCATACATACAAAACTTAATCAAACTCCAAACTTACGAGCTTTAATCCAATTCAGGGAATGTTCAATGTAATCAAACTTCTCCTCCTCCTCCTCCTCCTCCTCTACATGAACTAAAGAATATATAATCCAATAAATCCCAATACATAGATAAAAAAAAGGATCTAGAAATCTACACTGCATCAATAGCCCAAGTTTTTTAAAACAGTATTTTGCTTCCTTCCATGGTACTAAAGTTGCAAAATAGTAGATAAGAAGAATAATGACCGTTATGTGCAAATCCTCCAAAAATGCAATAGACCGTACTAGAAAATAGAAAAGGTAAGGCTGGAAACCAAGATCATAGAGAAAGAGAACTAGAAAAGAAAACTAAGAAAGATGAGAAGAAAGAAGGAAACAAGGGTGCTCTAAGTTAAATTAAGAAATTGTGTTATAATCTAGGTAGTAGTGTAGCACGGAAACATTTTTAGAAGTTACAAACGACACTCAGAAACACTAAAAAGTAACGTAAATTGAGGCTTCCGACACGGAAAGAGGAAGTGTTAGGGTTTAGGACTTCCCGTGCTTCCTTGTTAATAATTAATGTCTACTTTTATAAACTAACTTTTTGTTTGTTATATGACCCTTATTTTCTCTCTCTTTTTTCTTTTATGTTATCAGTATAGAAAGCTATATTTAATGATATTAGAAAACAAAATTAATATATACCTCTTTCAAGGGTTCCATGAAATTTGGATCTCACGAAATCCAACAATATCATACAAACCCCAAATATTGTAAAACAAAACAAGATCTAGGCTAAAATGTTGTTTATTTGAAGAAACATGGTGTTCAACTTCACTGTAACCAAATAACAAAGAAATAAAAACCCCTAACATCGTCGGAACTCGGAAAGTAACAAACCTTAACATTTTGTGAGCGCATTACTCTCAAATTCCCAACATTATTATGAGATTTCTGTGGATAATATGGGGTTTAACATCCATTAGGGACATCAATAATCAAAAGGTAGCAAGTTATACTTCAACAACATTGTATTTTCTCACACGGTGCGACAACATTTTGTAGCGCACATCCAGACTAATCATCTTCGAGCAATATCCGAGCGGCCCATTTCAGATAGCTATTAAAGTCACTGGGAATCGGATCATCAACTATTTTGCTTGTCTCTGCCATATTCGCCGTATCTTCATTACTTCCCATAATCAAGTCCAAGTTGGGCATTTCAGTTTCATCCATATTCAAGATTTCATTGATCCATTCATCAAACCCGTCTTCATCACCTATATTCTCTCCTGGCGAACTAATATAGTTCGAATTTTCAATAACATTGTTAGCTTGTTGATGCTGACTGTTATCAGGATTTGAAACATCGACCTTTTTGTAGCCATCATCGAGGGATTTAATCAGTTCAAGGATATCCATTTCTTGCTTCTTCCAACTTGGAACTTGGTTCGGCGTTTCAAAGGGAGCGGTCATAGCCGGACCACCATTACTGTTTGAACTTGCCTTAAAGTCCCTGAAAATGATACCATATGTACACAAAATATAATTTAGTGAACTTAGAGAAACTCCATAAATAGTTTGTTTTCTCCATAAACAATATTGCTCGGGATCCATAATAATTAGACAAAAAAGATAACAAATTACATAATATAAAGACCAAACAAATGACTAGTCGGAAACCATATAGACAAATCGACTGCACCACAACACAAAAAGGTCATTGTTGCCATCGATTGGTTAAAGTTCGAATCGAGAAAAGATATTTAAGTAATTACCTGTAATCTCAAGGTTGGAAGTAGGAGTGGGGTGATAATGGTGAGACGAAGAAGAAGCATTAGTGTTGCTGAAAACTGAGGTTTTGTAATAAAAAGTAGGTGTCTTAGTTGCCGGAGGCAACTCAGCAATGCCATTTTCATAAATACGCTGCACTGTAGATCTGTATTTCTGAAATCAAAAGTTGATATTTTTTGTCATTATCAATTAAAATCAGAATTTACACAACTAAACTTGACTAAGCCCTTATTGCTGAAGAACCTGGAGATGGCTTGCAACTTGTCGGGCTGTCAAATTTTTCACATCCATAAGCTCCAATATCGGTTTCGGGCGAGCCTCTGCCAAAATTAACGCATTTATATGGCGTAAATTTGTACTTGAATTAATAAGTTATGGATAATTGCGAAAATTCTAAAAAATTACGTACTCTTATCGCCCAGTTTACTGATAGCTTCTGTGAATTTGAGGTGTAACTCCGGAGTCCAAACAACTCGAGACTTTCCACTTTTACACTTAATGATTTGAACTTCATCTGTGATCTTAGCTCTTTTTTCCCTGTCATTTTGCCCTTCTTTTTCGTCATTCAGCCTCTTCTGTCCATTAGCAGTATTATTCTCACTTTCTTCTGTATTATCCATGTTCACCGGTCCAATGATATCAGCCCCTTCCACTTCATTTTGGGATTTTTCTTCATCATTCATAGCAATTTTTTCCACGTCTTCTGTTGGAATTGTTTTATTGCGGTAAGCATGTTGCCATAAGTACTTCAAATCATTTGGAAAGATGGGTTCAATCAAGTAAAAAGATGCTCCTTCGGCAAGCATTTTCTTTGCATAACTTTCGCTTCTGTTCCGGGATACCACTGCATACGTTGTGACAAAATTTTTGAAACAGTGAACTAAGTTAAGATTTGTTCAGTATTGCTTACAGAACTGCTATTCCGAGAAATTTATATCACAAAATTTTTCTACAATATAAAATTTTGTTTGAAGTAATTGGGAACTGTTTTGAAAGCTTGATATTTATTTTTTAAAATTAAATATGATACTTCTAAGAAAAACTTGAAAATAATGTTTTCTTGAAAAACAACACCGGGAAGCAATTTCAGTTGGCCTTTAATTTTGCGTTAATGTGTATACATATTTGAGAAACGAATAATGGAAATAAATTAGATCAAAGATAAGGTGAAAGTAGGCTTACAAATAACAGGAATTTCCTTGTCCAACAGTGAATGAAGAAATTGAAGAGGATCCATATCTGCTATATTAACATTTGCTATCACCAGTTTGAATTCGTCCTTTTGCTCTTCAACCATCAACAAAGCACTCGTTGCTAGTTGAATGGTGGTAACTTCAAAAATCAAAATAATTTGAAAAAATATGAAGGTCATACAGTTTATTCACATATTTGCATTCGATCTTAAAAAAATTCATGCTCCACATCTTTGAAACAAGCTAATAATTCTCGTAAAAATGTGAGATATGTTCAGCATTTCTTGTAATAATATGTCCTACTATTTCAATCAAATAATTTGGTATAAGTGATAGCTAGAACGAGATTTTTTATGTACATTTGATTTTTTTAATATGAACAACTGTTTTTTTTCATATACGGGACACTACTATGAGACCTAATTATTAAGGAAAGAACTTCTTATACCAGTAATCACAGAATTTAAGTAAAAATTTTAAATCACCACGTTTTAGGAAAAGATATAGATTGTTGCTAATATATTAGAGTTCAATTTCGTTAATAGTTATGAACTAACTCTACACACACTTCATTTAAAATAGAGAATATAACAACATATTTTTCTAAATGAAAATGAAGATGATGAACAATCAACAATTGACATTCCAATACTTCTTTTTATTTTTCGCACAAAACATGCTTTTTGGAAAAAAAACTATTACAAAATGTGAATATATGGAAATCTAACATTTAAATTTGAAATTTAAAAATAACTTATATAAGATCGTTTGCTTTTCCAAATCATATTAAAAAATCATTGGTAAGCTTGTATTTAAATACTACTTTCATATCTTATCAGAGTAACTTAAGAAATGCGAGGTTGTAGACTTAATTCCACAATCTACATTTTGACAAAAAAAAAATGTTTATCGTTTCTCAAAAAATGATAATAATATTGGTACGAAAATTAGAAAATACAATAATATTCTCTTACTATATGTAAAATACTATAACATAAAAGTGTATATAAAACCAAATTTAGAAAAACATAAATCCACAGGAGTATAAGACTGGCTAATAAAAATGTTTATAAGAAAAAGAATGAAGTGGTGATAATAAATTTATTACCCTTGTATGAAAATTGTTCAAGCAATGATGATAGGTACACGAGAGATTTCTCATCATGATCCACCAACAGAATACTCAACCCTTCACAGTAGCTAGGTACATTTTTACTTGTATCTCCCATTTTTTTTTTTTTTTTTTGAATTAAAAAGAGCTCAAAGTTGAAAACTTTGTAAAGGAAAAACACAAAATCAATTACGAAAATTCTCCAACGAAAAAAAGTCTCTTTTCCACTTCTTCTTGTAAAAACCTTTTCAATTAACTAAAGAAAATTCATTTGAAGAACAAAAACAATAGGTAGAAGACAATGCTGAAGAAAAAGCGAAGGGGAAAGATGAGGGGAAAAAAACACTAGAAGAGAGAAAAAGGTGATATGAAATGCAAACGATCAGCTGAAATTTATACTAAAATATATTATAACCAATGGCGTGACTACTACCAAGTTCTCCATTTCTCTTGATTTTTTTTTATATATTTCAAATCAAAGTGCAAGTGAGTTTCAGCTTATTATGATGTTTAATTATCATACTACTATTATTTTGGATTAAAACTTATTATCAACAGATGAATATAGATCACTGCATGTTTTGAAGATTTGGTCAAATGCTCAAAACTGCCTAAGCTGTAATTTCCGTTATTGGGTTCGTCACGATTTCAAGACTTGTGGGTTATTAATTTATAAATGGTTGGTTTCGATATAGAAAAACATTGAAATTCCGGTTATTATATAACCAAAATAAGCATGATGTTATTTGACCATTCTGGTAGTGGTTGAAATATTACCATTTTTAAAGATTTATTAGAAAAGAAATATTGAGTAATTGGAAACAAAATAACTCAATTATAAGAAAGATTGACTCAAGTTGAGGCAAAAACAATTAGGATTGAATGTAATGAAAAAGAAAAGTAATAAGAAAAACAAAAAGAAGCTAAAGCAGAAAACAAAATAAGACCAACATGATGAAAGACATCAAACAAACAAAACAACACTCATATCAAAGAGTATTTATTATATAGAATGTGAAAATGTTGTGAAGAAAAAATTTACTTCTTTCTATTCTTTATTGGTTGGTAATGTTAAATATATTCTTCAATTGCATCGTAATTATGGTCGTTTAACCATAACTTGATTCAACAAAATATTTTTTATTCATCTTTCATGTATCAACATAGTAATTTTACTAACAATATTGATAATAACACTCATCACAGGCAACAAATATGGATTGTATCAAAATTTGAGATCTAATCTACAATACCTATGCCACCATAAAGAGAGTATGTACAATTTAGATTAGAACTTCATATCATGTTAACACTTAAACCATAAAAAGAATCTGAACTGAAATTCCTGTATTCTCAATATCGAATAAACCAAATGAGTTTGACAATAACAAAGAATTGGCAAAACATGCACGTAGGAATATTAATAATATAGACATCAAAGCACTATCCTATACACAATAAACATAAACAGTATCAAAGATTGAGATTCGATATCCAACAACGATATCACCATAGTGAGTATACTCGATTTAGAGGAGAGCTTCTTTCTGCCTCAACACTTGAACCATAAAGATGAATCAAAGTGTGCTTAAAAGCGATTCCTAATATCTAAAATCTCAAATACTAGTAAAAAGAGAAGCTCCAGTCAATATACAACAAATGGGGATTACATCAAAGCTTGAGATTCAATTATAATTCATATAAAGTAGTGTTTCGTAATCGGTACAGTCGTTACTTGACTCCCCGGGCACGTGACAAGTTATTTTGAAGCTCACCTACAAGGAAACATCATCAATCCTACTTTTTATCACGATTTAAACGAGACTCTTTAACTCACCGTTTTAAACAGAGACCAAATATTTATATATTGGTTTGAAAAAAGAAAGACCATAAAACGTATCATTGGATATGTGATCGGAAAAAAAAATTGAAGTATACTTTTCAAGATAGCTTAGACAAGAATGTCCACAACTAAGATAAAACTACAATCGCTATTTGTGGTTCTTTGACGTGAAAGGGTTTACCTTCTAGTCGAACATTCAATATAACAAAAAAATAACTTTTTCTTGTTTAAAAATAAATAGAATGACCCTAATGGTAAGTGTTGGGAAATTTGCCTCTAAAGATGAACACCAAATTGTTGAAGAAGATGAAATAACCACCAAGAAAGTTGTACAACAAATCCACCGGAGAACACGAACCAAAACCACCGGAAAATCAAGAACACCAAGAAGAAAATAACTTGGAAATCTCTGAAGTCGTGTAATCACTTTCCGATTGAAACTATTTTGGGATTCTAATCCGAAAGTTCAACGGGATAAAATCAGAGACTGATTAATGAAAGAACTTGACATTGATTGTTGTGAAACTTAGAACCGAACAGAGAAAATTAGAACGTAGCACAAGTCGCCCTTTTTTTCTCAAAATTGTTGTCAATAACCGTCTCAAAGCCACTCTAAAATGAATATCAGAATTTATCATGAAATTCTCTATCAAAATCTACCAAAAATCACGTCCAAAATGCCTTTATATAGGCCAAAATCCGAAAAGACACAACTTTCCAGCAAACTGTTGCAGAATCACGAACAGTCGCAACAGTTCGAGAAAGTATGTTGCGAAAAGTAGAGTCCTTTCAGCCAGACTCGTCCCTCTGGCAACACAGTAACTGGCGTCGGTTTATAAACTGACGCCAAAACCGTTACTAAAAACTGCTTCTGAAACAGTATCATCCTCTTTAGTGACGATTAAACCGTTCCAAGTGACAGATTTATTACTTTGAATACTTAAAATTTCATAATAGTTTTCAAATAATCTTGCATTCCGCACTCTCCCAAATTATTCAATAAATTATTGTGATATATTGGCAACTTAATTAATCCAATTGCGCTAAAATATCTAACAGTAAGTAGTTTTCATGAGGCCAAAAAATTGTTATGCATAAAGGAAGTCTCTAAGGTAAACATTATTCATATTAATCATACCTTTTAACCACAATATCTCAATAACGTTAGAGCATTGTCATAGTGCACTTGGCTTGACAATTCAATCATTGATT